>JARQOD010002581.1:0-75688 GCA_033576555.1 Oophaga sylvatica | reverse complement strand
TTGGGGCCCTCTCGGGGGGCCCCCCCCCCCAAAAATTTTTTTTTTCCCATTTGAGACTTGCTCTGGGGGGGTTTGTCAGGAGGATAGGCCCGAGTGCTGCCCTGTTGGAAAATTTGGGTTTGTCCGGACCAGTGGAAAAAGAGTGTGATGTCTGAGATTCATTGTTCCGCATTGGCTGGCATCCGGAATTTTTTGGTACCAGAGACTTGGTTAGTCGGTCCTTTTGGTGCCTCCCTTGTCTCGTGATGTCAGGGAATTTGTGCAGTCCTGGGGGACTTGCTCTCGCTCCAAGCCTTGCTCTCGCTCTAGTGGTTTGTTGATGCCATTGCCTGTGCCCAAGAGACCATGGACCATATCTCTATGGATTTCATTTCCGCCCTTCCTGTTTCTCAGAGAATGACCCCCATCGGGGTAATTTGTGATAGGTTTTCCAAATGATACATCTTGTGCCATTACCTAAGTTGCCTTCCTCCTCTGAATTGGTGCCGTTGTTCCTTCAGCACGTGGTTCGTTTACACGGCATTCCTGAGAACATTGTGTCTGACAGAGGAGTCCAGTTTGTTTCCAGATTTTGGAGGACCTTTTGTTCTAAACTGGTGTTCAATTGTCTTTCTCCTCGGCATTTCATCCTCAGACCAATGGTCAAACTGAGAGAACAAACCAGACATTGGAGACTTATCTAAGATGCTTTGTGTCTGCTGATCAGGATGACTGGGTCTCTTTTTTGCCTTTGGCTGAGTTTGCTCTTAAAATAGGGCTAGCTCTGCCACTTTGATGTCTCCGTTTTTCTGTAATTCTGGGTTTCACCCTCGATTTTCTTCAGGACAGACGGAGGCTTCTGTCTGTCCAGGTGTTGACTCTGTTGTGGAGCGTATGCAACAGATTTGGGACCAGGTAGTGGAGAGGTTGTCCCTCTCTCAGGAGAAGGCCCAGCGGTTTGCTAACCGGCATAGGACTGATGGTCCTCGGTTTAAAGTGGGGGACTTGGTCTGGTTGTCCTCAAAGAATATTCCTATGAGAGTAGCATCTCCTAAATTTAAGCCTAGGTTCATTGGACCTTATAAGATCATGGAGATTATTAATCCTGTTTCTTTTCGTTTGCTTCTTCCAGGGACATTTAAGATCCATAACGTGTTCCACAAGTCCTTGTTGAAGAGGTTTGTTGAGCCAGTGGTTCCTGCTGCTGTGCCTCCTGACCCTGTTTTGGTTGAGGGCAATCTGGAGTATGTGGTTGAGAAAATATTAGATTCTCGTTTTTCTAGACGGAAACTCCAGTATTTGGTTAAATGGAGAGGTTATGGTCAGGAAGACAATTCTTGGGTGTTTGCTTCGGACATCCATGCTAGGAGACTTATCCGTGCGTATCATAGAACTCATCCTGACCGACCTGGTTGCTCAAATGAGGGTTCGGTGACCCCTCCTCAAGGGGGGGTACTGTTGTGAATGGGTTTGAGATGAGTTCTGAGCAGAGGCTCCCTCTGGTGGTTACAAGCGGTGCTGGTCTGTCCAGTGAAGATTGTGAGGAGTGGGAATCAGGTGTTACTGACTGGTCTTATATAAGGGAGTCACCTTCCCATCAGGGTTGCCGGTGATCAATTGTTCTGGTCTGAATCCTTCATTCCTGTTTCCCTTGTAGCCTGCTGTGTCGTGTCTGCATCTCCTGCTAACAGATAAGACATTTTCTTCTTTTTGTTTTTGTGCTATATTTTTGCATTTTGTCCTGCACTTCTGTGGGGGCCTTCAGGGTCCCCTCCGGGGGCTTTTGCCCTCTCAGTTTAGTTCAGCCACTGATGTTTGTACTTTTGCTTTTTCCAGTTTTTTCAGTGGCTGCTGTTTTGATTTTGTTACACCAGAGAACTAATTTAGGTGGTAGAGGTCGTGTGATCTCAGGTGTTTTTGAAATTAGTAGAGTTGGTGCTTTTCAGGGTTTTCTGGGATTGCAGTAAGTGCCCTTCCTATCCTTTTCTATTTAGTTAGTTTGGGCCCCAGCGTTTGCTCATACTATTTTCTTTCTGTGTCAGTATTTCATCTTGTCTAACAGCCATTACATGTTTGGGGGCTTTCTATTTCTTTGGGGTTCTGCTCCGGGGCAGATAGCTTTCCTATTTCTATCTTTAGGTGTAGTTAGTTTCTCAGGCTGTGACGAGGCGTCTAGGACCAACGTAGGAACGCTCCACGGCTGCCTCTAGTTGTGGTGGTTAGTCAGGTACTGCAATCTCATAGATTCCAACTGCTCTGGTGTATTGCCTTTTTACCTGCACTCCTCAGCTACCGAAACATAACAGTATCACCGGCCAAAAAATTGAAAATTGTATTACTCACAGAAGGGAAAAAAATTGTGAAAAAAAAAGGTTGTCAGAGTTGTCAGAGATATTTTTCTGTTTGTTGCATTTTTTTCCCTCTGTATCTCTGGGTGCTGGGGAGGATCTTTTCTCTCAATGGAGTTTGCACAGTTGTCTGGCCGTGTGGATCAGCTTGCCACTGAGGTTCAGAGTATTGCTGCATATCTTGCTAGGTTGCCTGTTGTGGAACCTAGGATTCCCATGCCAGATTTGTTTTTAGGGGATCGAGCTAAGTTTCAGAATTTCAAAAATAATTGTAAATTGTTTTTTGCCTTAAAATCTAAGTCCTCAGGGAACGCAGCGCAGCAGGTTCAAATTATCATCTCTCTCCTGCGCGGCGATCCTCAGGATTGGGCTTTTTCCCTGACACCTGGGGATCCTGTTTTGAGTGATGTTGATGCATTTTTTCAGGCTTTGGGGTTATTGTACGATGAGCCTAATGTCACTGATCAAGCTGAAAAAGCCTTGTTGGCATTAAATCAGGGGCTTGATGACGCTGAGTTATACTGTCAGAGATTCCGTAGGTGGGCAGTCCTGACCAAATGGAATGACGACGCTTTGGCAGCCCTTTTCCGGAAGGGTCTGTCAGATAATGTAAAGGATGTTATGGTGGGATTCCCTGTCCCCTCTGGTCTCAATGATTCTATGTCATTAGCGATTCAAATTGACAGACGTTTGCGTGAGCGGAGAAGTATGCGTGGAATGGTGTTGCCTTGTGAACCAGCTTCTGAACCCATGCAGTGTGATAGAGTGGTGTCTGGGGCACAGCGTCATGAGTTTCGAAAGCGCAATGGGTTATGTTTCTACTGTGGTGATGCCTCTCATGCTATTTCAGTCTGCCCTAAGCGGGGAAGACGTTTTGCACGCTCAGTTGTCTTGGGTAGTGTTCAGACTAAGTTTTTATTAACTGTCACTCTGATATGCTCTCTGTCCTCATTTTCTGCTCAGGCTTTCGTTGATTCTGGAGCAGCTATTAACCTGATGGATTATGATTTTGCTAAACGTTGTGGGTTTCCCTTGATACCCCCACAGAAGTCTATTCCCCTACTGGGGATCGATTCTACCCCTTTGGCTGAGAATAAACCCAGTTTTCTACTCAGGTGATAATGAGGGTTGAACCTGATCACCAGGAGTGCTGCAAATTTTTGGTTCTGTATAATCTGCATGACATTATCGTGCTGGGTTTCCCTTGGTTACAGTCTCATAATCCTGTTTTGGATTGGAAATCTGTGTCTGTAACCAGTTGGGGCTGCAAATGTGTTAATACCAACACTCCTGTTTCTTCTGCCTCCCCCCAGGCTCAGGATGTTCCTGAATTTTTGATTGATTTTTCTGATGTGTTTAGCGAAAGTAAATCTGCATCCTTGCCTCCCCATAGGAGCTATGACTGCGCTATTGAATTAGTGCCGGGTAGTAAATTCCCTAAAGGTCGCCTTTTTAACTTGTCTGTACCTGAACATGACGCTATGCGGTCTTATATCAAGGAATCATTGGAGAAGGGTCATATCAGACCACCCTCTTCACCCTTAGGTGCCGGTTTTTTCTTTGTGGCCAAAAAAGATGGTTCATTAAGGCCGTGTATTGATTATCGTCTCTTGAACAATATTACTGTGAAATATCAATACCCGTTACCCTTGATTTCTGACCTGTTTTCCAGGGTGAAAAACGCTACTTGGTTTACCAAGCTTGACCTCAGGGGGGCATATAACCTTATTCGCATTAAGCACGGGGATGAATGGAAGACGGCATTTAATACCCCTGAAGGGCATTTTGAGTACCTTGTGATGCCCTTTGGGCTCACTAATGCTCCTTCCGTCTTCCAGTCCTTCATGAATGACATTTTCAGGGATTTTGTGGACAAATTTCTGATTGTTTATTTGGATGATATCTTGATTTTTTCTAATGACTGGGACTCTCATGTGAAACATGTTCGAACGTATTCCAGATTTTGAGAGAGAATGCTCTGTATGTGAAGGGATCAAAGTGTCTTTTTGGCGTACAGAGGATCTCATTTCTGGGATTCATTTTGTCTCCATCTGTTATTGAAATGGACCCGGTCAAGGTTCAGGCCATCTGTGATTGGGTCCAACCTACTTCATTAAAGGCTCTTCAGAGATTTTTGGGTTTTGCCAATTTTTATCATAAATTTATTGGTAATTTCTCGGTTATTGTTAAACCATTAACTGATTTGACCAGAAAGGGTTCTGATGTGGTGAATTGGCCTCCTGAGGCAGTCTCTGCATTTCAGGAACTTAAGCAGAGATTCACTTCTGCTCCTGTTCTACGGCAGCCTGATGTTTCTCTGCCATTTCAGGTGGAGGTTGATGCCTCTGAAATTGGGGCAGGTGCCGTTTTGTCCCAAAAAGATCCAGAGACCTCTAAAAGTAACCCTTGTGCCTTTTTCTCTGAAAATTTTCTCCTACTGAACGTAATTATGACGTGGGTAATCGGGAGTTATTGGCCATGAAGTGGGCTTTTGAAGAGTGGAGACATTGGCTGGAGGGAGCCAAACATCAGGTGGTGGTCCTTACGGACCATAAGAATCTGGTCTATCTGGAATCTGCCAAGCGACTCAATCCTAGACAGGCCAGGTGGGCCTTGTTTTTCACACGTTTTAATTTTGTGGTTTCCTTTCTTCCTGGCACTAAGAATGTTAAGGCGGATGCCCTCTCGAGGAGTTTCCTTGCGGACTCTCCTGAGTTATCTGATCCTTCTGTTATTTTGAAAGAGGGTGTAGTTCTTTCCGCCATCTCGCCCAATTTGAGACTTGCTCTGGAGGGGTGTCAGGAGGATAGGCCCGAGTGCTGCCCTGTTGGAAAATTGTTTGTCCCGGACCAGTGGAAAAAGAGTGTGATGTCTGAGATTCATTGTTCCGCATTGGCTGGGCATCCCGGAATTTTTGGTACCAGAGACTTGGTTAGTCGGTCCTTTTGGTGGCCTACCTTGTCTCGTGATGTCAGGGAATTTGTGCAGTCCTGCGGGACTTGCTCTCGCTCCAAGCCTTGCTCTCGCTCTAGTGGTTTGTTGATGCCATTGCCTGTGCCCAAGAGACCATGGACCCATATCTCTATGGATTTCATTTCCGACCTTCCTGTTTCTCAGAGAATGACCACCATCTGGGTAATTTGTGATAGGTTTTCCAAAATGATACATCTTGTGCCATTACCTAAGTTGCCTTCCTCCTCTGAATTGGTGCCGTTGTTCCTTCAGCACGTGGTTCGTTTACACGGCATTCCTGAGAACATTGTGTCTGACAGAGGAGTCCAGTTTGTTTCCAGATTTTGGAGGACCTTTTGTTCTAAACTTGGTGTTCAATTGTCTTTCTCCTCGGCATTTCATCCTCAGACCAATGGTCAAACTGAGAGAACAAACCAGACATTGGAGACTTATCTAAGATGCTTTGTGTCTGCTGATCAGGATGACTGGGTCTCTTTTTTGCCTTTGGCTGAGTTTGCTCTTAAAATAGGGCTAGCTCTGCCACTTTGATGTCTCCGTTTTTCTGTAATTCTGGGTTTCACCCTCGATTTTCTTCAGGACAGACGGAGGCTTCTGTCTGTCCAGGTGTTGACTCTGTTGTGGAGCGTATGCAACAGATTTGGGACCAGGTAGTGGAGAGGTTGTCCCTCTCTCAGGAGAAGGCCCAGCGGTTTGCTAACCGGCATAGGACTGATGGTCCTCGGTTTAAAGTGGGGGACTTGGTCTGGTTGTCCTCAAAGAATATTCCTATGAGAGTAGCATCTCCTAAATTTAAGCCTAGGTTCATTGGACCTTATAAGATCATGGAGATTATTAATCCTGTTTCTTTCGTTTGCTTCTTCCAGGGACATTTAAGATCCATAACGTGTTCCACAAGTCCTTGTTGAAGAGGTTTGTTGAGCCAGTGGTTCCTGCTGCTGTGCCTCCTGACCCTGTTTTGGTTGAGGGCAATCTGGAGTATGTGGTTGAGAAAATATTAGATTCTCGTTTTTCTAGACGGAAACTCCAGTATTTGGTTAAATGGAGAGGTTATGGTCAGGAAGACAATTCTTGGGTGTTTGCTTCGGACATCCATGCTAGGAGACTTATCCGTGCGTATCATAGAACTCATCCTGACCGACCTGGTTGCTCAAATGAGGGTTCGGTGACCCCTCCTCAAGGGGGGGTACTGTTGTGAATGGGTTTGAGATGAGTTCTGAGCAGAGGCTCCCTCTGGTGGTTACAAGCGGTGCTGGTCTGTCCAGTGAAGATTGTGAGGAGTGGGAATCAGGTGTTACTGACTGGTCTTATATAAGGGAGTCACCTTCCCATCAGGGTTGCCGGTGATCAATTGTTCTGGTCTGAATCCTTCATTCCTGTTTCCCTTGTAGCCTGCTGTGTCGTGTCTGCATCTCCTGCTAACAGATAAGACATTTTCTTCTTTTGTTTTTGTGCTATATTTTTGCATTTTGTCCTGCACTTCTGTGGGGGCCTTCAGGGTCCCCTCCGGGGGCTTTTGCCCTCTCAGTTTAGTTCAGCCACTGATGTTTGTACTTTTGCTTTTTCCAGTTTTTTCAGTGGCTGCTGTTTTGATTTTGTTACACCAGAGAACTAATTTAGGTGGTAGAGGTCGTGTGATCTCAGGTGTTTCTGAAATTAGTAGAGTTGGTGCTTTTCAGGGTTTTCTGGGATTGCAGTAAGTGCCCTTCCTATCCTTTTCTATTTAGTTAGTTTGGGCCCCAGCGTTTGCTCATACTATTTTCTTTCTGTGTCAGTATTTCATCTTGTCTAACAGCCATTACATGTTTGGGGGCTTTCTATGTTCTTTGGGGTTCTGCTCCGGGGCAGATAGCTTTCCTATTTCTATCTTTAGGCGTAGTTAGTTTCTCAGGCTGTGACGAGGCGTCTAGGACCAACGTAGGAACGCTCCACGGCTGCCTCTAGTTGTGGTGGTTAGTCAGGGTACTGCAATCTCATAGATTCCAACTTCTCTGGTGTATTGCCTGTTTTACCTGCACTCCTCAGCTACCGAAACATAACAGGAAGGTCCTGAATCTACATGTGTTCTGGAACAGTTTCTCATTGGTCCTTTTCTGGAAGGTCCTGTAGTTGCTACTATAATGCCCAGGGATGGGCATTATGAATACCTGGTGATGCCCTTCGGGCTCTGTAATACTCCCGCTATTTTCCAAGACTTTGTTAATGACATCTTCCGGGATATGCTCTCCAACTCTGTAGTAGTCTATCTGGATGATATTCTCATCTTTTCACCAGATAGTGATGGCAACAAAGTCTTCGACCTCTTATGGGCAAACTCCCTCTATGCCAAGCTGGAGAAATGTGTGTTTGAGCAGGAGTATTTACCTTTCCTGGGCTATATCATCTCCACCCAGGGATTGGCTATGGATCCTGCCAAACTACAGGCTGTAATGGACTGACAAGAACCCCATTCTCTTAAAGCGATGCAGCGCTTTATGGGGTTCATTAATTATTATCGCCAGTTCATTTCCCATTTCTCGACTTTGGTAGCTCCCTTGGTAGCCCTCACCAAGAAGGGAGCTAATCCCAAATTGTGGTCAGAGGAGGTCTCCAAGGCCTTTACTTCAATTAAGTCCCATTTTGCTAGCGCTCCCATCTTACATCACCCCGAGGTTGATAAGCCTTTTATATTGGAGGTTGATGCCTCGTCCGTTGGTGCTGGAGCAGTCCTTTTTCAAAAGGATGCTCAAGGTCGGAAACATCCTTGTTTCTTCTTTTCCAAGACCTTCACACCTGCGGAGAGGAATTATTCCATTGAGGATAGGGAGTTGCTAGCCATGAAGTTGGCCTTTTCCGAGTGGAGACATCTCTTGGAGGGGGCGCGCTTTCCCTTTCAAGTTTTCACTGACCACAAAAATTTAGTCTATTTACAGACCGCCCAGCGGCTAAATTCTCGTCAGGCCAGATGGTCCCTGTTCTTCTCCCGGTTTCATTTCACTCTCCATTTCCTCTCCGGTGAGAAGAACATTTGGGTCGATGCTCTCTCTCGGTCTGTGGTGTCCAATGAGGAGGTGGAGGAGGAGCCTCGGCTGATTGTCCCCACAGAGAGCCTAAAAACTGTGGCCTCGGTTTCGCTTGAGTCTGTGCCTCCGGTGTTATGAATTTGCTAGAGATGGTTTCTGAGCAGAGGCTCCCTCTGGTGGTTACAGACAGTACTGAGCCTTTCAGCGAGGAATGGCAATCTGGGATCACTGACTGGTCTGATATAAGGGAGGTTCCCTCCCATGATGGTTGCTGGTGATCAATTGTTCTTGTCTCAATTGTGGTTCCTCGTTCATTTGGAAATTTGCTGAGTCTTGCCTGCATCTTCTGCTATCAGATAAGATATTTTCTGCTTTTATTTTTGTGCTTGCTTTTTGCATTGTTCCCTGCACTTCTGTGGAGGTCAGCCAGGTCCCCTCCGGGGGCTTGTGCTCCTCTCAGTTTATCTGAAGCCACTGTTATTTGTTCATTTGCTTTTTCCTGTTTTTTCAGTGGTTGTGGCTTAGTTTTGTTACACCAGAGATCTGATTTTAGGTGGTAGAGATCGTGTGACCTCAGGTGTTTTGCAATCAGAAGAATTGGTATTTTTTAGGGTTTTTTTTTGGATTGCAGTGAGTGTCCTTTCCTGTACTTTTCTGTCTAGACAGATTGGGCCCCAGCGTTTGCTCATTCTATTTTCTGTCTGTGTCCGTGCTTCTTCTTGTCTAACCGCCATTACATGTTTGGGGGCTTCCTATTTTCTTTGGGGATCTGCTCCGGGGCAGATAGCTTTCATCTTTCTGCCTTTAGGTGTAGTTATCTCTCAGGCTGTGACGAGGCATCTAGGATCAACGTAGGACCGCTCCACGGCTATCTCTAGTTGTGTGGTTAGTTCAGGGTACTGCAATCCAATAGGTTCCAGCCTCTATGGTGTATTGCCTTTTTTTGCTTATTCTCCTCAGCTACCATAACACGGCAAGACTTTTGTGCCCACAAATTTGCGACCGGAGGTACTCTCTTGGGCACATTCGTCCAAGGTGGGTGGACATTTTGGGGCAAAAAGGACATCTGAGTTGCTGGCGAGGACATACTGGTGGACACATATGGTCCGCGATGTCAGGGAATACATTCAGGAGTGCGTCTCCTGCGCCAAGAATAAGTCCCCTTGACAACGGCCAGCTGGGCTACTTTTCCCTTTACCGTTGGCAGACAGGCCTTGGGAGATAGTTGGGATGGATTTTGTGGTGGGCTTACCCAAATCTCGGGGCTGCACCATCATCTGGGTGATAACCGACCACTTCTCTAAAATGGTGCACTTTCCACGGTTACCGTCTGCACAGGGCCTTGGCAGCATTATTTATTAGGCATATTTTCCGCTTACACGGAATGCCAGACAAAATCGTCAGTGATCGAGATCCCCAATTTGCGTCTCGGCTCTGGAGAGAGCTCAGCAATGAGTTAAATCTCTCCTCGGCATATCATCCCTAGACGAATGGGTTGGTAGAGAGGGCCAACCAGACCTTGGTCACATACTTGTGATATTTTGTCTCAGCCAGGCAGGATGACTGGGCATCTTTGCTACCGTGGTCTGAGTTCGCTTTAAATAATGCTGTGGCTGACTCCACCGGACAGACCCCATTCCTCTTAAACTACAGTCAGCATCCGCAGGTACCGGTGCCCATGCCCATGTCTTCCGCCGACTCCAGGGTGGCAGACTGGGCCATGGAGGCACGGAACATTTGGGACCGCACTCAGGATGCCATTGAGACTTCCATGGAGAGGCTGAGGTCTTCGGCCGATGCCCATCGGCGTCCCGCTCCGACATTTGCTCCTGGCGACCTTGTGTGGCTCTCCGCCATGAAAAATCAGGCTGCGGGTGGAGTCCACTAAGTTGGCACCCCGCTATTTGGGTCCCTTCAAGGTCCTCGAGCAGGTGAACCCTGTGGTTTACCGTTTAGCCCTTCCACCTCGCCTTGGTATCTCCGACACCTTCCATGTGTCCCTCCTAAAACCCGTGGTCATCTCCCGGTTGCCTGAGTCATCTGCCGGACGTCGGCTTCGTCTATGGAAGATCACGAGGTGAAAGCCATTATAGGGTGCAAGGTGGTTTGGAGCAAAAATTTTTTTGGGTGGATTGGAGGGGTTATGGGTCTTAGGATAGGTCCTGGGAGCCTGCCGAGCATATTCATGCTCCGCAGCTCATCGCTGCCTTTGAACGTAGCGAGGCCCAAAGAAGGGGGCCTTAGGGGTGGGGGTAATGCTAGGGGTCGAGTTCCCGCTTCTGCACAAGGGAAACTCGAACCATCCCTGCTGCGGTCTCCCATCCGTCTCCGGCCGCAGTGGACTCTGTTCAGCAGAGACGTCGGTCCCAGCGTCTCGCCCAGTCTAATATTTTGCAGAGGATTACTGCTGCCTCTCCAGGTTCTGCTATTGTAGCCAGTACTGGTCAGCGGCGAGCAGACATCTTTAGGACTAAGTCCTGCATTTCCCCTTCTGAGCATGCCCAGGGTAAGATCTCTCATTGGAGATCAGGGGTCACATGCTCAGGTACTGCAGCAGCTCCTATTGGTCCGCCAGGAAGGTCCTGAAACTACATGTGTTCTGGAACAGTTTCTCATTGGTCCTTTTCTGGCAGGTCCTGTAGTTGCTACTATAAAAGGGTTGCATGGCCCTGCGGCCATACGCTAGTATCAATTGCATTATGTGCTTTGCTCCAGTGTGATCATGCACGCATATGGTTAGGGCTCGGCTGAAATAAGCCCCTAGAATACCGGCACCTTTGGTGAGGAGATTTGTATGCACGTGTTCAGGGCCTGGCTGAAATAAGCCCCTAGAATACCGGCTTCCCCGGTGAGGAGTTGCTTGTTTGTGTTGCTGAAAGCATGATCAAGGACTGCTATCCGCACAGTAGTTATCTGTGTATCCCTGTGGTGTTAACAGGACACAGTCTCTATTTCTGCATCTCTACCTCAGCGACTCTGTGGTGTAGCAGAGTTCGCTTATACCGCCATCTTACTAGCAGCAGGCTCTGCCTGCACGGTGGACCCCTGGCTGCGAACGCACCTATTATTTATATTTATTTTGTGCGCTCCGCCAGCCCTAACAGCGTCATAGTATGCCTCCTGAAATATATACGGAGATTTATAATATTTTCACTATACTATATATACCTGGTATCTGCTGATACAGTACCCCTTTTTCATATTATATTATTGTGTAATCCATACTGAGCCTGAGAGTGTCAGTATCTGCCTCCAATAAATATACGGAGATTTAGAATATTTTCACTATACAGGAGCTCGCTTGCCCTGCTGGTAGTGTGCTATCAGAAAGAGTCTTCTGGCTCAAGTAGGCCTGGAAGGCTCCCTTTACTGGGAGTAGGTAAGCTACTTTTAAAGCCGGAGCATCAGGAACAGATTTTGGCTTACATTGCCGAAATAGCCTCAATCTCTATCGCCCCCTCTTCAGAACTTTCAAAAAATGCAAGGACTGAGTCGTCAGTGCATGCTCCTGGTCAGGAACAACACCTTTCCTTGTGTGCTTCACCCCCACCAAAAGTGAAGGATGCGGCAGCCCACACTTCAGATTACTCCATGGAGCTATTTTCACATAACATGCCTGGGTTATCAAGTCAATTCCTGAATTCCCCAGTCCAACATGAATCAGAGATTGAGTGCACTGATGCACAGCCACTGCTAGATGATTCTGCTGGTACATTCACTCAGAGCACTACATTGCCCTTGCAGTCTAGTGAGCCAGAAAGTGACCTTGATGAAACTCAGGTGCCCCAGATGAAATTGAAGAGGAGGTGATGGATGACCCAGTTGTTGACCCGGATTGGCATCCATTGGGGGAAGAGGGTGCCACTGGCAATAGCTCAGAAGAGGAGAAGGATCCGCAGCAGGCATCAACATCGCAGCTGCAATTATCTGGCAGGCCAGTAGAAGCCCAAAAAGGTGTTAAAAAAGCAAAAAGAGTTGCAGGACAGCTTGGCCAGACGGTCAAATTAGCAAAGCGTGCAAGCCCTGAAAATTTATACCATAGTAGGAAGAGTCCAGTGTGGCACTTTTTTTAACTAAATCCTATTGATGAGGCAAAGGTTATCTGTAAGCAGTGCAGAAGGACCTTTAGCCGAGGGAAAAATCTCAGAAATTTGAATACCAGTTGCATGCTTAGACATTTAATGAACATGCACTTGCAAGCGTGGACAGACTACAAAACCTACAAATCCCCCCCCAGGGTCGGCGTCAGCACCTGGCGCACCCGGGAAAGTGCCGGTTCCCTGGCCAGGTGGGGGGGTGACTCGTGGGCAACGGCAATAGCACAGAGCCCCTCATAGTACAAAAATGTGTCTCTGACGGTGTGAGGGCCCACTCGCCGTCAGACACACCGGCGTACTATGAGGGGCCCTGTGCCAGTGCCGTTGCCCATGAGTCGGCCCCCCTGCTTGCTCAGGGCCCCAGCACTTGCAATACTAACTTCTTCATGCTCCACCGCAGTGACGTCTTCCGCGTTTCCTGACAGTGACATTCAGGTTAGAGAGAGCGATGACGTCACGTCTTTACGCCCTCAGCCTAAACAGTCCAAGTGCAGAGAACTGTAAGATGGCGACGCTGAGGAGACTAGAGTAGAGCAATGCAAAGCGAGGAGAGGTATTTCATTTTTTGTAATGTTTTGGAGGAATATATGTTGAGCATTATACACTGGATTATTAATAATGGGGCTCATTATATATGGAGCATGATTTTGGCCCATAAGACACTGGAGAATCATCCATGGGGCCCAACATATACTGGAGCACTCTAAATGGGGCAGATCAGACACTGGAGCAGCATCCATGGGGCACATCATATACTGAAGCATTGTAAATGGGGGACAGCAGACACTGGAGCAGCATTTACGGGGCCCATTATACACTGGATCATTAATAATGGGGCGCAATATATTTGGTGCATGATTTTGGCCCATAAGACACTGGAGCATCATCCATGGGGCCCATCATATACTGGAGCATTGCAAATGGAGGACAGCAGACATTGTAGCAGCATTTACGGGGCCCATTATACACTGGATCATTAATAATGGGGCGCAATATATTTGGTGCATGATTTTGGCCCATAAGACACTGGAGCATCATCCATGGGGCCCATCATATACTGGAGCATTGTAAATGGGGGACATCGGACACTGGCGCAGCATTTACGGGGCCCATTATACACTGGATCATTAATAATGGGGCCCAATATATTTGGTGCATGATTTTGGCCCATAAGACACTGGAGCATCATCCATGGGGCCCAACATATACTGGAGCATTCTAAATGGGGCAGATCAGACACTGGAGCAGCATCCATGGGGCCCATCATATACTGGAGCATTGTAAATGTGGGACAGCAGACACTGGAGCAGCATTTACGAGGCCCATTGTTAGGGTTCGATTTCCCGCTGCTGCACAAGGGGAGTCTCGAACCAGTCCCGCTGCGGTCTCCCATTCATCTCCGGCCGCAGTGGAGCCTGCTCAGCAGAGACATCGGTCCAGGCGTCTTGCCCACTCCTCTACTGTGCAGTGACTTGCTGCTGCCTTTCCTGGATCTGCTATTATAGCCAGTGCTGGAGCAGTCGTCTTTGAGACAAAGTCCTGCGTTTTCCCATCTGAGCATGCCCAGAGTGAGATCTCTCATTGGAGATCAGGGGTCACATGTTCAGGTGCTGCAGCGGCTCCTATTGGTCCGCCAGGAAGGTCATGTAGCTACGTTTGTTTGTAACAGCTTCTCATTGGTCCTTGTTCCTGGAAAGTCCTGTAGCTGTTGCTATAAAAGGGTAGCATGGCTGGGCCGCCATGCGCTAATATCAATCATTGTATGCTATGCGCCAGTGTGGGCATGTGTATGTGTGGATAGGGACCCAGCTGAAATAAGCCACTAGAATACCGACTTAATCGGTGAGGAGTTTGGTATGGTAGCTGGTCAGGGTCGGTGTCCTAGATGCCCTAGATTACCGGCATAACCGGTGAGGAGTTTGATTGCCGTATTCAGGGCCTGGCGTTCAGACGCCATAGATTGCGGGTGACTCCCGCGAGGACATTAGCGCATGATCACGCTTTATGTACGCTTAGCACTTAACTGTGTATCTGAGAGCCTTACAGGACACAGTGCTTTTTCTCAAGCGGCCCTGTGAGTAACAGGCTTCGCTTTCAACGCTAGTCAGCGCCCTAGCGTGTTTTCTTTGCCACTCAGTTGTGTCTAGTGAGTGCGCACACATCGCCATATAGCGTTGCGGCTCCTCTTCTAGCGGCTCTGTGGAGTAACAGAGTTCGCACTCATTGCCACAGCGCATTACGGCGTTTATGTTGGCAGCTCTGCGGGATAACAGAGTTTGCTTCTTGCGCCTTTTTGCCAGCAGCGGGCTTCGCCTGCACGGGCTGCGAACGCACTTATTATTTATATTATTTTGTGCGTTCCGCCAGCCGTAACATAATATTAGCGCCAGGGTCTGGCTGGTAAAATGGCGGACGACCAGCGTCTGCAGCGGTATATCCAGCAGCTGGAGGGTAGGTTGGCGACTCTAGAGCGCACAACCTCAGCGGTGGATGTTACTGCAGTCGCGGTTCAGGCTGCTAGTGTGGCCGCCGCCAGTTTGTCCTCTACTACCCCTGCTCCGACTATTTCCCGCCTCCCACTTCCAGACAAGTTTACCGGTGACAGTAAACAATGTCGGGGTTTCGTCAGTCAGTGCTCCATACATCTAGAGCTTCTGGCTGCACGTTATCCCACGGAGCGGGCGAAAGTGGGTTTTATCATATCCCTTTTGTCGAGCAGGGCGTTGGAGTGGGCAACGCCGTTATGGAAGCGCGATGATCATGTGGTGCAGAGTGCTTCTCTCTTCTTGGACACTCTTAAACAGGTCTTTTTAGGACCTCGTGTCACCCACGATACGGCTCTTCAATTGTTGGCTATCACCCAGGGTTCATCCATGGTCAGCCAGTTTGCCGTCCAATTTCGGACTCTGGTCTCTGAGCTGGATTGGCCAGATAAAGTCCTTATACCCATGTACTGGAGGGGACTGGCAGACCATGTGAAGGACGCCTTGTCCACCAGGGAGATTCCTGCCACACTGGAGGAGCTCATTACCTTATCTACCCGCATCGACCTTCGTTTTAACGAGCGGAGGTTGGAGCGGGCCCAGTGTAGGCAGAGGTTCCGGCTAGCGCCCACCTTCGCCAGACCTCTGGAATCTTCCATTCAGGCGTCCGATTCCCCTGAGGCCATGGAGATTTCTCGAGTGAGACCTAAGACTCGGGCTGCTCGAGTATCTGTGACCTGTAATGCCTTCCAACAAATAGGGCATTATGCTAGCAAATGTCCACGGCGGTCGGGAAACGACCGCGTCTAGTAACCATTGGAGGGGGTTCACTAGACACAGCAGTACACGCCTCCAAGTTGTCTTTTAGGGGGACAATCAATTTTGGCTCATCCACTTTAACAGTCACGCTTTGTGTGGATTCTGGAGCTGAAGGAAATTTCATGTCTTCTACCTTCGCTCTCCGCCACTCTATACCTCTGGTGATGCTCGCCAAACCCGTGACTGTTCGAGTAGTGAATGGGTCGACACTGCCTTCACCAATCACACATCAGACCATCCCTTTCACGTTGTCAATGTCACCTTCCCATCAAGAGTAGTGTTGAGCGATACGATACTGCAAATATCGGGTATCGGCCGATATTAGCTGTATCAGGCTGTCGATTCCGAGTACCGATATTTTCGTCATATCGGATACCGGAATCGGGATTGTCACTGTCACTGTCAGTGTCCGTCGGTCGGGTCTGTCACTGTCAGTGTCCGTCGGTCGGGTCTGTCAGGAGTCAGCGGCACTTACCTGGCAGAAGATCTCCGGCGGTCACGGCCTGGACTGCTTCATGGCCGCCATTATCTTTCCCCGGCGGTCACATGCAGTTTCTCGCGATAACTGCAGTGACTGCTGGGTAATCCCGGCCGTAAAGCAGTCAGTCCGATGACGTCACCGCCGGGGAAGCAGGTAATCAGCTGTGCTGCGTCGCGATGACAGGCTCTGCCTGTCATTGCGATGTAGCAGAGCTGGATCGTCGTGGGACAGTCGTTACTATGGACTGCGTCGGACAGGTGGTATACTGTTGGTTTGTTTTTTTTCTTTTTTTACAGGAGATCGATGGCATCGCAGGAATGAGAGTACAATAAAAGAAATGAAAACTGTGTTGTCTCTTTTATTTCATTAAAATACTTTTTTCTTGCTTTGTCTTTTTTTTTATGCATTTAATAACTTTGGGATTAATAATGGATCGGTGTCTTATTGACACCTCTCCATTATTAACCGGGCTTATTGTCACCGTGCAATCAACGGTGACATTAACCCCTTATTACCCCACTTGCCACCGCTACAGGGCAGTGGGAAGAGCCGGGTAAAGTGCCACAATTGGCACATCTTTTGATGCGCCAAATGTGGGGCTGCTGTAGCCTGGTATTATCAGGCTGTTGAGGGCCAAAATCCATGGGCCTTGACAGTCTTTTAATACCAGGCCGCAGCAGTCTGCATTTTACTTGGCTGGTTAACAAAAATAGGGGGACCCCTACGCCGTTTTTTTTTCAAGGGGATCCCCTATTTTTGTTAACCAGCCAAGCTAAGCAGACTGCTGTGGCCTGGTATTATCAGGCTGGCAAGGTCCATGGATATTGGATCCTTACCAGCCTGAAAAACCAGGCCTCAGCGGTCTGCTTCATCTGGCTGGTTAACAAAAATAAGGGGGACCCCACGCCAATTTTTTTCGAGGGGATCCCCTAATTTTGTTAATCAGCCAAGATATGCAGACTGCTGTGGCCTGGTATTATCAGGCTGGCAAGGTCCATGGATCTTGGCTCCTTAACAGCCTGAAAATCCAGACCTCAGCGGTCTGCTTCATCTGGCTGGTTAACAAAAATAGGGGGGACCCGACGCCATTTTTTTTCGAAGGGAACCCCTATTTTTGTTAATCAGTTCCCTCTGACGTCACTGATTGTGTCCCTGGCTGACCTGAAGTGAAAGTGGAAAGCAATCAATTAAGCTTTCCACTTCCTCTCCTGTCAGCCAGGAGAGGAACTCATTCATTTGGGGGTTTACTGTGAGGCTGCAGCATTAGCTGCGGTCCCTGCAGTAAACATTAACCCTTTCTGAAGGATTACACCGTGGGACCTGACTGTGCATGGGATAGGTAAGAATAATTTTGCTTTTTTATTTTATTTTTATTACAGGAAATGGTTTTTGCAGTCAAATAAAAGATGGTCAAAAACATGTGTCTTTATTTCATTAAAATGATTTTTAATTAAAGTGTGTGTGTTTTATTTTTATTTCATGCAATAGGATTAATAATTGATAGTTGTCTAATTGACAGCTCTCAATTATTAACCTGGCTTAAGGTCACCTTTCAATTGCAATGTGGCTTTAACCCCATATTAACCCATTCGCCACCGCTACAGGGCAATGGGAATAGACGGGCAAAGTGCCAGAAAGGGCGAATCTAATTATAGATTTGTCTTTTCTGGGGTGTCTGGGGGCAGATGTTAGTAGCCAGGGGGGGCCAAAAATAATGGTCCCTCTCTGGGCTATTATTATCTGCCCCCATTCGCTGGCTTTGTCTGTCTGGTTGCGAAAATAGGGCGGGAGCCCACGCATTTTTTTTAAACAATTTTACACCTCATATATATATATATATACATGTCATTGAATTTGTGACACATATATATATATTTATATTTATAGTTCATACACTTCTACATAGTATAATAGCCGCTAATTCAATTGCAGGCTTTTGTGAAAATGCAGAACCCGACATGAAATGACACTTGGTGTACATAGGGTTAACCATGTCTTTTCATTTCCTTTGCTATCTGATTTGCACAAACAATTACATCAGTCTATGTGTGCAAAATTTCACACCTGTAGGGGTTAATTAAAGGTGTAAATTCGTAGTAAATTCGTTTTTTTTACAACGAATTTACACCTTTAATTAACCCCTACAGGTGTGAAATTTTGCACACATAGACTGATGTAATTGTTAGTGCAAATCAGATATCAAACTACATGAAAAGACATGGTTAACTCTATGTAAACCAAGTGTCATTTCATGTCGGGTGCTTCTGTCTTTTCACAGAAGCCGGCTTTACCCGGCAATTGAATCAGAGGATATTTTACTATGTAGAAGTGTATAAACTATACATATATGTATATATATATGTCACAATGACATGTATATATATATATATGTATTCTATGTGTGTATATTTAGTGTTTACAAGGAAATAAAGGTTTTTTTTAGTTGCGATATTTTGTTCCCATAGACTTACATTGGACTTCCGGTATCGGAATCGGATATCGACGATATTTAGTGATATCGGCGATACCATTCCGATCCGATATTTTTAGATATCGAGCAGTATCGCTCAACACTAATCAAGAGATTATCTCACTTTTAGTCATTCTCGAGGGAATAGATGAGATCTTGTTAGGGATGCCCTGGCTCCTTTTCCATTCCCCACACATTGAGTGGAACTCTGGGAGGATATTGGGTTGGGGTGAGTCATGTAAAGGCAGATGTATGAGGGAATGCATTCAGGTGGCCACTACAGAGATGCCCGCAGATTTTACTTCTCTTCCTAATTACTATTGGTCATATGCAGACATATTCTCCAAAAAGGCTGCAGAAGTCCTTCCACCTCACCATCCCTATGACTGTCCTATTGACCTCTTGCCTGGAGCAGAACCTCCTCGAGGACGGGTCTATCCTCTTTCTCTCCCGGAGACGGAGGCCATGTCCCAATATATCCAGGAGAACCTGGCGAGAGGATTCATTAGGAAGTCAGTGTCACCTGCAGGGGCGGGGTTCTTCTTCGTGCAGAAGAAGAACGGAGAATTACGTCCATGCATCGATTACAGGGGTCTTAATGCCATCACTGTTAAGAATAAATACCCGTTGCCACTGATTTCTGAGCTATTTGATAGGCTACGAGGGGCAAGGATATTTACGAAATTAGATCTGCGGGGTGCCTATAACCTGATTCACATCCGTGAGGGGGACGAATGGAAGACGGCTTTTAATACCAGGGACGGGCACTGTGAATATCTGGTGATGCCCTTCGGGCTCTGTAACGCCCCAGCCGTCTTCCAAGACTTTGTTAATGACATCTTCCGGGATATGCTCTCCACCTCAGTCGTAGTCTATCTGGATGATATTCTCATCTTTTCCCCAGATATTGACTCCCGCCGGAGAGATGTTTGCAGAGTCTTCGACCTCCTACGGGCAAATTCCCTCTACGCAAAGTTGGAGAAATGTGTGTTTGAGCAGGAGTCCTTACCTTTCCTGGGCTATATCATCTCCGCCCAGGGATTGGCTATGGATCCTGCCAAACTACAGGCGGTGATGGACTGGCAAGAACCCCATTCTCTAAAGGCGGTGCAGCGCTTTATGGGGTTCATTAATTACTATCGCCAGTTTATCCCTCACTTCTCAACTTTGGTAGCTCCCGTGGTTGCCCTCACCAAAAAGGGAGCTAATCCCAAATTGTGGTCTGAAGAGGTCTCCAAGGCCTTCACGTCTATTAAGTCCCATTTCGCTAGAGCTCCCATCCTACATCGCCCCGATGTTGATAAGCCATTTATATTGGAGGTGGATGCCTCGTCCGTTGGAGCTGGAGCAGTCCTTTTCCAAAAGGATGCTCAAGGTCGGAAGCATCCATGCTTCTTTTTCTCCAAGACCTTCACACCAGCGGAGAGGAATTATTCCATCGGGGACAGGGAGTTGCTAGCAATGAAGTTGGCCTTCTCGGAGTGGAGACATCTGTTGGAGGGAGCTCGCTTTCCCTTCCAGGTCTTCACGGATCACAAAAACCTGGTATATCTTCAGACAGCCCAGCGGCTTAATTCTCGCCAAGCCAGATGGTCCTTGTTCTTCTCCCGGTTTCATTTCACACTGCATTTCCTCTCGGGAGAGAAGAACATTCGTGCCGACGCTCTCTCTCGCTCTGTGGTGTCCTCGGAGGAGGAGGTGGAGGAGCCTCGGCTAATCGTCCCCACAGAGAGCCTGAGAACGGTGGCCCCGGTTTCGCTGGAGTCTGTGCCCCCGGGCAAGACTTTCGTGCCTACTAATTTGCGACCGGAGGTACTCTCTTGGGCACATTCGTCCAGGGTGGGTGGACACTTTGGGGCAAAGAGGACATCTGAATTGTTGGCAAGGACATACTGGTGGCCGCATATGTTCCGTGACGTTGGGGACTATGTTCGGGCGTGTGTCTCCTGCGCCAAGAATAAGTCTC
Organism: Oophaga sylvatica; assembly: GCA_033576555.1. Taxonomy (NCBI): domain Eukaryota; kingdom Metazoa; phylum Chordata; class Amphibia; order Anura; family Dendrobatidae; genus Oophaga; species Oophaga sylvatica. Next base: position 55,073 of record JARQOD010002581.1, on the reverse strand, counting down.
CACGACAACGGCCAGCTGGGTTACTTCACACTTTGCCGGTGGCAGACAGGCCCTGGGAGAAGGTTGGGATGGACTTTGTGGTGGGCTTGCCCAAGTCTCGAGGTTGCACCATCATTTGGGTAATCACCGACCATTTTTCCAAAATGGTGCATTTGGTGCCACTTCCACGGTTACCTTCTGCACGGGCTCTGGCAGCGTTGTTCGTTAGGCATATCTTTCGTCTACACGGCATGCCGGACAAAATTGTCAGTGACCGAGGTCCCCAGTTTACGTCTCGGTTCTGGAGAGAGCTTTGTCGTCTACTCAGTATTGAGTTAAATCTCTCTTCAGCGTACCATCCTGAGACAAATGGGTTGGTAGAGAGGTCCAACCAGACCTTGGTCACCTATCTACGACATTTTGTCTCGGCCAGGCAGGATGACTGGGCATCCTTGCTACCATGGGCTGAGTTTGCACTAAACAATGCTGTGGCTGATTCCACCGGACAAACTCCATTGCTCCTAAACTACGGTCAGCATCCGCGGGTTCCGGTGCCCATGCCTGTGTCTTCTGCCGACTCCAGGGTGGCAGACTGGGCTGTGGAGGCACGGGACATTTGGGACCGTACCCAGGATGCTATTCAGGCATCCAAGGAGAGGATGAGGTCCTCCGCCGGCGCACATCGCCGCCCCGCTCCAACATTTGCTCCTGGGGACATGGTGTGGCTCTCCGCCCGTAACATCAGGCTGCGAGTTGAGTCCACTAAGTTGGCACCTCGCTACCTGGGTCCTTTCAAGGTACTCGAGCAGGTTAACCCTGTGGTATACCGTTTGGCTCTTCCACCACGCCTGGGTATCTCCGACACCTTTCACGTATCCCTCCTGAAACCCGTGCTCATGTCCCGGTTTTCTGAGTCATCTGCCGGGACATCGGGTTCATCTACGGATGACCATGAGGTGAACGCCATCGTAGGGTGTAAGGTGGTACGGGGCAAAAAGTTTTATTTGGTGGACTGGAGGGGCTATGGGCCTGAGGATAGGTCTTGGGAGCCTGCCGAGCATATTCACTCTCCGCAGCCTTTGAGCGCAGTGAGGCCCAAAGAAGGGGGCCCCAGGAGGGGGGGTAATGTTAGGGTTCGATTTCCCGCTGCTGCACAAGGGGAGTCTCGAACCTGTCCCGCTGCGGTCTCCCATTCATCTCCGGCCGCAGTGGAGCCTGCTCAGCAGAGACGTCGGTCCAGGCATCTTGCCCACTCCTCTACTGTGCAGTTACTTGCTGCTGCCTTTCCTGGATCTGCTATTATAGCCAGTGCTGGAGCAGTCGTCTTTGAGACAAAGTCCTGAGTTTTCCCATCTGAGCATGCCCAGAGTGAGATCTCTCATTGGAGATCAGGGGTCACATGTTCAGGTGCTGCAGCGGCTCCTATTGGTCCGCCAGGAAGGTCATGTAGCTACGTTTGTTTGTAACAGCTTCTCATTGGTCCTTGTTCCTGGAAGGTCCTGTAGCTGTTGCTATAAAAGGGTAGCATGGCTGGGCCGCCATGCGCTAATATCAACCATTGTATGCTATGCGCCAGTGTGATCTCGGCCTTTTGGCTGCGATCGTGTGTCGCGGTCAGAGGGTGCGAGTTTTCCTGGAGTGATCCAGGGGCTTTGCTGGCAGCGTGCTGCTGATTTTCTACTGCGGTATCCGTACCGGCAGTCTGGACTGAGGATGTTCATTAAGAATACGATCCGAGTGGTGGTGGAAGGTGGTGAGAAAAACAACCTGGTGTACGTCGTTCGTGACCTGTTGGAGGGAAAGGCTGGAGCCCATCGTCAGGATATCTACAGCGTCAATGAATTCCGGAGTCAAGGTACATACGATGTAACCTTTGTGAATGAGGGATGCTGTTTGACCGTCTTTGAATGGCTCAGAAGTAATGAAGGTGATCCATGCCTGGAGGGAGTGCGGGTGGAGCCCCTGTTTGGGCTCATGGAAAAAGTGGTGACTGTGACTGTGTACAACCCCTATACAGAAGTAGCACTACTGGAGCAGTTCCTGGAGCGGTACTGTGAATACGTGAAGGGAGGGGAGAAGCAGAAAAATGTCTTGGGCATTTTCAACTGCAGGTATGTGTTTCGGGTGAAATTGAAGAAGGACCCAGGTTGTTTGGGAGGTTTCACCCACCCACCAGCGAACTTTTCAGTGGCGGGTCATAGGGGCTTCCTGTCATACCCAGGGCACGCCTCTTACTGCAGGAGGTGCTTCAGTTCGGGCACCTGCTAAACTGTGTAGCAAGGGTGGTTTGCTGAATTGCAAGCAAAGTATGATGCGGTAGGTGTCGATTGCTCGTGAATGTGACAGGTTGGCGATTCAAGAATCCATTTGTTTAATAAGCCGTTGGTGTGCGAGGAGGTCAAGTATGTAGAGGAGAAGAAAGAGACGTGAGGAGGGCGATGGTGGGGGAAGAAGGAACAGAGGTGAGAGTAAAGCGGCGGGAGGAGTGAAGAATGCGATGCAAAAAGGCGATAGTCGCCCCGTTGCAAAGCGTCGTGAGGGCGCCACCCACTCCTGTCCGAAGACGTTGAAGAAGCGCAGGATGTGACAGGAGCTGAGAGCAACGCTGCGCAACTTCAGTCAAAAGGAGGACAAGGAATTTTGGAAGGCCATATGGCGCAGAGAAGCGTTCAGCTAAAAAAGAATGTTTAAAAGAATGTCAGTTGCTGAAATGGTCAGAATGCCTATGGATTTTGATATTCTTGTGAGAGGAGGCAGGCTGAGGTTTGAGTTCATGAGTTGATTCGAGCAAATTGGTGCTCTTTCTGGAAGAGGACTCAGGAGGTTAAACGTTCACAGGGAGGGTGTTGGTGGGGAAAAGGGGACATTGAGGTGTGGAAGAAGGAATGGCCCAACGAAGCACTGGTCATAAACCGGGGCCGTGTGGGTTGATGATGGAGGCAGCGGCATGGAAGGCTTCTTCGGCACAAATGGTGGAGGAGGACACTGGCGAGTATTGTTAAGTACGTTTTACATTAGCCAGGTAGGGTTTTTTTGTCTTGCTTTGCTCTTTAAGCAATGGCTATCTGTTTTTTTGTGTGGTTTTTATGATGTTGTTCAAGTATATCAAGCTGATTTTTGTATTTTTTTTCCTTTTGGCCCTTTTTTGGACAAGTGTTTTTTTTAAGCCTTTTGGTTTGTGTTAGTATGGTGTTAGAATTATATCTCAAATGTGAGGGTTTTAAAAATAGTTGCGGCTCGCGGCTATTTTTGAGTTTTTTGCAGCGCAAAATGCGGAAATTTTTTGTTTACAGGAAGTGTGGGATTGTGGATGGTTAAGTGGAAGGGGAAGTGAATGGCTCATGGTGCGTCGTGTGGTCGGAGTGCATGTATTAGAATATGAATCAGTGTGGTTTTTTGGTGAGAGGGCGTAAATGTGAGTTTGTGTGACTATATGTGAATTGAGTTGGAATGCGTTTAGCAATTTTGAGGTTGAAGAAATTGTTTTAGTGTTATAAATGTGTATGCTCCTGTGAAAAAAGAGGAGCTTAAAGTTTCATTGAAAAAATTTAGTTTTTGTATTCCAGTAGTGTTTTGCCTGTTGTGATTGTGGGTGAATGAATGTTGGATGTGGAAAGGTGAATGTGGATGTGTGTCAAGGAAAGAGTTAATGGACTGGTGAGTGATTTTGGTTTGAGGGATATGCAGAGGGAGTGTAAAGTAACTCCATTGTTAAATACATTTTTTTCTGAGAGTGGGAGGGTGGCGTCTAGACTGGACTATTGTTTTGTTTCAAAAAACCTGATTGCTTTAGTTATGCACAGGAGAGTGTGCCGTTTTCAGATCATGTGTGTATGAAGTGTGAAGTGGATGTGCATACTGAGGAGGTAACTGGGAAAGGTATATGGAAGCTGAATGTGAGTTTACTGGATGGGGTGGAGGTGAGAGAGGAGTATGAGAGATATTATAAGGAGTGGTGTGAGAGCAGAAGTGAATTCAGTAATGTGTGTGAATGGTGGGATTGGGTTAAATGGAAAACCAAGGTTTTTTTTAAAAAAAACTTGGTTACAAGTGTGCAGCTGCTAAGAGAGAAAGGTTTGCTGGGTTGAATGCAAGATTGAGTGTGTTATATAAGCTAAGAGGGGAGGGATGGATGTGAGTGAAGATTTGTTGAGAGTGAAAAAAGAAGTGAACGAGTTTTTGAGAGAAGAGGGAGGAGTATTGTGTATAGGGCTAAAATAGAGAACTTGGAAAAGAATGAGAAGTGTTCGCGGTTTTTTTTCAAGAAAGTTTTTGGAAAAAGACAGAGCATGAGTGTTTTGAATGGAGTGGATGGAAATGAAGTGAGTGGTGCGGACTTATGTGAGGAAGTGGCAAAGTTTTATGATGATTTGTATGCAGTGAAATGGAGGGATGAAGGTTTGGAGAGTGATGTGCTGAGTGTTTTGGAAAATAGATTGAATGGGACAGAAAGGGAGAGTTTGATGGGGGAGATGACGAGTGAAGAAATATGGAAGGTGGTGTGTAGCATGGCGCTGAATAAAACGCCGGGGGATGATGGTCTCCCGGTGGAATTCCTATCGTGGTTGATGTGGGATGTGATTGGAAGGATTTTGTTGATGTATGTAAGTATATGTGGGCGAATGCAGAGGTGGCGAATGGTATGCGTGCAGGAGTGGTTGTGCTGTTGCCAAAAAAAGGTGATTTGAAAAATCTAAAAAACTGGAGGCCGATCACGTTGCTTAATTGTGATTATAAAATCTATGCGAAGCTTTTGGCAAATAGGATGCGTGATGTGGTTGGGAGTGTGGTGGGTGAGGAGCAGTGTTGTTCGGTGCCTGGAAGGCGGTTACATGAGGGTGTGTGTATGCTGAGAGATTGTTTGTGGGACTGTTTGAACGTAAGAAGGGGGTGTATGTGTTGAGTTTGGATTTTGAGAAGGCGTATGATAGGTTGGCGCATGGTTTTCTGTTTAGAGTGTTGGTGAAGATGGGTTTTCCGGCTGAGTTTGTTGAGAGAGTGAGAAGTTTGTATAAAAATATTTATAGTTGTGTTTTGTTGAATGGGAATGTAGGGAGGAGAGTGAATGTGTTTTCCGGTGTACGGCAGGGGTGCCCATTGTCCCCTGTTGTGTTCATTTGCGCGATTGAGCCGTTGTTGTGTATGTTGAGGAAAGATAAGGTGATTCGGGGTGTGCAAGTGCCGGGGGCGGGGGGAGGGAGTGGAAGGTGAATGGTTACATGGATGATGTGTGTGTTTTGTGTGATTCAGAGTGTTCGGTGCGTCGTGTGAAGTTGTTGGTATCCGTTTTTTTGTGGAGCGTCTGCGTTTAAAGTGAATTGGGAGAAGACTGAATGTAAGATTTTTGGTGGGAGGACTCTGAGCAATGATATTGGGGTGAATGTGGTGAGTGGACCGATAAAGGTGCTGGGTGTGAAATTTTCAGAGACGTTGGATGGAGAGGAAAGTTGGGTGGATGTGAGAGAGAGAGTGGAGCGCAAGTTAAATTTTTGGAAGATGAGAGATTTGACGTTTTTTGGTAAAATTTTAGTTATTAAGAGTGTGGTGTTACCAATTTTTTTGCATGTTGCGGTGGTTTTTCCACCAGGTTATATGTGTGTTAGAAGATTAAATAGGGTTTTGTTTGTATTTTTTTGGCGTTCAAGTATGGAGCGTGCAAGGACAGAGGTTGTGATGAAGAGAATGGATAAGGGGGGGCTGGGATTCCCAAATTTGAATGTATTTTTTGGCGTGAATATTATGGTGTTTGTATTGGGTGTGATTAGGATGGATGGGAAGTGTGCATGTATGTGCAGGTATTTGTTTGGAAGTTTTCTGTTCCGTTTGAAGTGGCGGGAAAGGGATCTAAGGTGCCCAGTGGCTTTTGAGGTGCCTGTGTGGTATGTGTGGGTTTACAAATTTTTGGTGAAGTATGAACTGTGTGATGTGGATGTGAGGTTGTTAGAGAAGAAGAAAGCGCTATATAGGATGATTGAGTGTAGAGAGATGGAATGTGGTATCTATATGGTGAGAGGAAGTGATGTGCAGAAGGTATGGAAGAAGGTACGTATGGATGGTATGACAAATAGACAGAGCGAGATTGTGTGGCAGTCATTGCATGAGGTGTTACCGGTGAGAGACTTCCAGAGAAACCGGGGTTTAGTGAGGAGTGAGATGTGTCCGAGGAGGGGATGTGGTGGGAGAGAGAGTGTGGTGCATTTGTTTTGGAATTGTCAGTATGCTAGAAATGTGATTTCAGGTTTGGGACCGTTGTGTAAGGAGTTGTGTGATGTGAATTTTTTGACGTTTGAGTTATTTATGTTTGGGTTGGGTATGTGTGGAGAAAAGGAGAGAGTGTTGTGGTTGATGCTTGCATGTATAAAAGAGGTGTTTGTGGGATGTGAGGAACGTGTATGTGTTTAAGAGGAAGGAGATTGAGGTTAAAAATTGTTTAAAAATTGTTTTGGGAAAATTGTATTTTTGTTTTGTGTGTGATAAGAGAAAGAGGGGGAGGAGGACGCAGAGGGAATTTGGAAAGTTAAAAAGTGGAAACACCTTGTTAATATGTCTTAGTTTTGTGGTTTTTTGTGCTTGTAAATAAAGTTGGTTTTCCGATGATGATGGGAACAGCTGCTGCATTATGTAAGTGTACACACTGTTTGGGAGTCGAGTTCCTTATAGTTTTGGTTATCTGACTGTGGAACTTCCCATCTGAGGGAAAAAAAAAAAAAAAATGTGTATGTGTGGATAGGGACCCGGCTAAAATAAGCCACTAGAATACCGACTTAATCGGTGAGGAGTTTGGTATGGTAGCTGGTCAGGGTCGGTGTCCTAGATGCCCTAGATTACCGGCATAACCGGTGAGGAGTTTGATTGCCGTATTCAGGGCCTGGCGTTCAGACGCCATAGATTGCGGGTGACTCCCGCGAGGACATTAGCGCATGATCACGCTTTATGTACGCTTAGCACTTAACTGTGTATCTGAGAGCCTTACAGGACACAGTGCTTTTTCTCAAGCGGCCCTGTGACGTAACAGGCTTCGCTTTCAACGCTAGTCAGCACCCTAGCGTGTTTTCTTTGCCACTCAGTTGTGTCTAGTGAGTGCGCACACATCGCCATATAGCGTTGCGGCTCCTCTTCTAGCGGCTCTGTGGAGTAACAGAGTTCGCACTCATTGCCACAGCGCATTACGGCGTTTATGTTGGCAGCTCTGCGGGATAACAGAGTTTGCTTCTTGCGCCTTTTTGCCAGCAGCGGGCTTCGCCTGCACGGTGGACCCCGTGCTGCGAACTCACTTATTATTTATATTATTTTGTGCGTTCCGCCAGCCGTCACACCCATTATACACTGGATCATTATTAACCCCTTCACCCCCAAGGGTGGTTTGCACGTTAATGACCGGGCCAATTTTTACAATTCTGACCACTGTCTCTTTATGAGGTTATAACTCTGGAACGCTTCAATGGATCTTCGCGATTCTGAGATTGTTTTCTCATGACATATTGTACTTCACGTTAGTGGTAAAATTTCTTCGATGTACCTTGCGTTTATTTTTGAAAAAGCGCAAGTATGGCGAAAATTTTTTAAATTTTGCAATTTTCAAACTTTGAATTTTTATTCCCTTAAAACAGAGAAATATATCACACACAGTAGTTAAGAAATAACATTTTCCACATGTCTACTTTACATCAGCACAATTTTGGAACCAACATTTTTTTGTTATGAAGTTATAAGGGTTAAAAGTTGACCAGCGATTTCTCATTTTTACAACAAAATTTACAAAGCCATTTTTTTTAGGGACCACCTCACATTTGAAGTCACTTTGAGGGGTCTATATGGCAGAAAATACCCAAAAGTGACACCATTCTAAAAACTGCACCCCTCTAGGTACTCAAAACCACATTCAAGAAGTTTATTAACCCATCAGGTGCTTCACAGGAACTAAAGCAACGTGGAAGGAAAAAATGAATATTTAACTTTTTAGCCACAAAAATGATCTTTTACCAACTTTTTTTTTATTTTCACAAGGGTAAAAGTAGAAAATGGACAGATAAGGTTGTTATGCAATTTCTCCTGAGTATGCCAATACCCAATATGTGGGGGAAAACCACTGTTTGGGCACACGGCAGAGCTCGTAAGGGAAGGAGCGCCGTTTGACTTTTTCAAACTAAAATTGGCTGGAATTGAGATTGGACGCCATGTCGCGTTTGGAGAACCTCTGATGCGCCTAAACAGTGGAAACCCCCACAAGTGACACCATTTTGGAAACTAGACCCCCTAATGTACTTATCTAGATCTGTTGTGAGTACTTTGAACCCCCAAGTGTTTCACAAAAGTTTATAATGCCTGGGTGTGAAAAAAAAAAAACAATTTTCCACAAAAATGATTTTTTAGTCCCAAATTTTTGAATTTTCCCAAGGAAATTGGACCCAAAAGTTGTTGTCCAAATTGTCCTGAGTACGCTGATACCCCATATGTGGGGGGGGGAAACTGTTTGGGCACACGGCAGGGCTTGGAAAGGAAGTAGTAACGTTTTGGAATGTAGACGTTGATGGGGTCATGTTCCGTTTGCAGTGCCCCAGATGAGCCTAAACAGTGGAAACCCCCACAAGTGACCCCATTTTGAAAGCTAGACCCCCAAAGGAACTTATCTAGATCTTTGGTGAGCACTTTGAAACCCCAAGTGCTTCACACAAGTTTATAATGCCCGGGCATGAAAATAAAAAATCCTATTTTTTTCCCACAAAAAAAATCTTTTAGTCACTAATTTTTTATTTTCCCAAGGGTAACAGGAGAAATTGGACCACATAAGTTGTTGTCCAATTTGTCCTGAGTACGCTGATACCCCATATGTGGGGGGGGGAACCAATGTTTGGGCGCACGGCAGAGCTCGGAAGGGAAGGAGCACCATTTGACTTTTTCCAACCAAAATTGGCTGGAATTGAGATTGGATGCCATGTTGCATTTGGAGAGCCCCTGATGTGCCTAAACAGTGAAACCCCCCCACAAATGACCCCATTTGGGAAACTAGACCCCCTAAGGAACTTATCTAGATCTTTGGTGAGCAATTTGAACCCCCAAGTGCTTCACACAAGTTTATAACGTAGAGCCGTAAAATTTAAAAATCATATTTTTTCCACAAAAATGATCTTTTCACCCCAATTTTTATTTTTCCAAGGGTAACAAGACTCCAAAAGTTATTGTGCAATTTGTCTGAGTGCGCTGATACCCCATATGTCGGAGTAAACCACTGTTTGGGTGCATGGCAGAGTTTGGAAGGGAAGGAGCGCCTTTTGACTTTTTCAACGCAGAATTGGCTGGACGCCATGTCGTGTTTGGAGAGCTCCTGATCTGCCTAAACAATGGAAACCACCATAAATGACACCATTTTGTAAACTAGATCCCTCAAGGAACTTATCTAGATGTGTGGTGAGAACTTTGAACCCCCAGGTGTTTCACTAAAGTTTATAACGTACAGCTGTAAAATAAAAAATCTTTTTTTTTTTTTACAAAAATGATTTTTTCGCCCCCAGTATTTTATTTTCACAAGGGTAACAGAAGAAATTGGAACCCAAAAGTTGTTGTCCAATTTGTGCTGAGTACGCTGATACCCAATATGTGGGCCAAAACTACTGTATGGGCACACGTCGGGGCTCGGAAGGGAAGTAGTGACGTTTTGGATTGCAGACTTTGATGGAATGGTCTGGGGGCGTCATGTCGCATTTGGAGAGCCCCTGATGCGCCTAAACAGTGGAAATCCCCAACAAGTGACCCCATTTTGGAAAATAGACCCCACAAGGAACTTATCTAGATGTGTGGTGAGCGCTATGAAGCCCCAAGTGCTTCACAGAAGTTTACAATGTACAGCCGTAAAAACAAAAAAATCATTTTTTTTTTACAAAAATGATATTTTCGCCCCCAGTTTTTTATTTTCCCAAGGGTAACAGAAGAAATAGGACAAATTGCACAATAACGCTTGGGGTCCAGAGTACGCTGATACCCCATATGTGCCAATAAACTACTGTTTGGACGCATGGCAGAGCTCAGAAGTGAAGGAGCACCGTTTGACTTTTTCAACGCAGAATTGGCTGGAATTAAGATCAGACGCCATGTAACATTTGGAGAGCCCCTGATGTGCCTAAACAGCGGAAACCCCCCAATTCTAACTCCAACTCTAACCCCAACACACCCCTAACCCTAGTCCCAACCCTAACCACAAACCTAACCCTAACACACCCCTAATCCCAACCCTAACCCTAATCCTAACTTTAGCGCCAACCCTAACCCTAACTTTAGCCGCAACCCTAACCCTAACCCTAATGGAAAAATGGAAATAAATACATTTTTTTTATTTTATTATTTTTCCCTAACTAAGGGGGTGATAAAGGGGGTTTGATTTACCATTTATAGCGGGTTTTTATGATTGGCAGCTGTCACGCTAAAAGACGCTTTTTATTGCAAAAAATAGTTTTTTGCATCGCCACATTTTGAGAGCTATAATTTTTGCATATTTTGGCCCACAGAGTCATGTGAGGTCTTATTTTTTGCGGTACGAGTTGACGTTTTTATTGGTACCAATTTTGAGCATGTGACATTTTTTGATCGCTTTTTATTTCGATTTTTGGGAGGTTAGAATGAACAAAAATCAGCAATTCATGAATTTCTTTTGGGGGAGGCGTTTTTATCGTTCCGCGTGTGGTAAAATTGATAAAGCAGTTTTATTCTTCCTGTCAGTACGATTATGGCGATACCTCATTTATATCATTTTTTTATGTTTTGGCGCTTTTATAGAATAAAAACAATTTTATATGAAAAATAATTATTTTTGCATCGCTTTATTCTGCCAGCTATAACTTTTTTATTTTTTCGCTGATGATGCTGTATGACGGCTCGTTTTTTGCGGGACAAGATGACTTTTTGTTCGGCAGTATGATGATAAAGCATTGATTTTTTGCTTTGATTTTTTTTTTTTTTAAGGGGTTCACTAAAGGGGTTAACTAGTGGGACAGTTTTATAGGGGGGGTCGTTACGGACGCGGCGATACCAAATATGTGTACTTTTATTGTTTTGTTTTTTTTATTTACAGGAAGAAATGAATTTATTGGGGAATATTTTTTTTTTTTTTTTATTTTGGATTTTTTTTTTAAAACATGTTTATTTTTATTTTTTTTACTTTTTTACTTTGTCCCAGGGTGGGACATCACTGTATTTTATCAGATTGCTGGTGTGACAGTGTGCACAGCACACTGTCACTCCAGCGATCGCTCTGGCAGTGCTGCAGGCTTCTCAGTGCCTGCTCTCAGCAGGCACTGAGGAAGCCACCTCCCTCCAGGACCCCGGCGCCATCTTGGATCCGGGTCCTGGGAGGGAGGAAGCCCTCAGAACAGCGCGATCACATCGCGCTGGTCTGAGGGTCTCAGGGGGGCGCGCAGGGAGCCCCTTCCCTGCGCGATGCTTCCATGTGCCCACAGTACACCGCGATCATGTTTGATCGCGGTGTGCTAGGGGTTAATGTGCCGGGAGCGGTCCGTGACCGCTCCTGACACACAGTCACGGGTGTCAGCTGTGATAATCAGCTGACACCCGGCAGCGATTAGCTGAGCTCCCTCCGGGAGCGCAGCTAATCGCCTATGACGTACTATACCGTCCATGGTCAGATTGGCACGGGTTTCATGGCAGGGATAGTATGGCTAATGTCAGAGAGGGGTTAATGTAGCCTAATATATTTGGTGCATGATTTTGGCCCATAAGACACTGAAACATCATCCATGGGGCCCATCATATACTGGAACATTGTAATTGGGGGACAGCAGACACTGGAGCAGCATTTACGGGGCCCATTATACACTGTATCATTAATAATGGGGCCCAATATTTTTGATGCATGATTTTGGCCCATAAGACACTGGAGCATCATCCATGGGGCCCAACATATACTGGAGCATTCTAAATGGGGCAGATCAGACACTGAAGCAGCATCCATGGGTCCATCATATACTGGAGCATTGTAAATGGGGGACAGCAGACACTGGAGCAGCATTTACGGGGCCCATTATACACTGGATCATTAATAATGGGGCCCATTATATATGCAGCATGATGTTGCCCAATAAGACACTGGAGCATCATCCATGGGGCCCAACATATACTGGAGCATTCTAAATGGGGCAGATCAGACACTGGAGCAGCATCCATGGGGCCCATCATATACTGGAGCATCATATGGGTTTCATTATTTATGAGGCATCATATAGGGTATGGAGCATCATATGGAACACATATTGGGCCTATTCTGTATGGAACATTATATGGAGTCCATTCTGTATGGAGCAATATATGGGGCCCATCATATACTGTATGGAGCTTTATATGCGACTCATTATACTGTATGGAGCAATATGTGGGGCTCATTATACTCTATGGGGACCGTCCTATACTGCATAGCACATTATATGGGGACCATCATATACTGGAGCATTATGTGGAGCTCATCATATACTGTATGGAACAATATATGACACGTCTGGTCTCGCATGAGGAGTGCTCACACTGGTGCGCATTGAGAGTGTACTAGCCAGCCCGCCTAGTCGAATAGTAGGGGCGTGACTAATAGGCTGTGAACCAGACACTGTGCAGTATCCTTGTGTGAACGGCACCCTAAGCGGGCTTCTATTGTGCAATTGTATACTGGGCAGTCACCCCCTCCTTGGATGGGTATGTGGAGAGTGGCTGTTTAATCTGGTATTTTGCACCTGTGCTGCTAACATCTTGCTTCATGGGCTGGCTGCATCCTGTAGTGCATTTGTTCTGAGATCTGGGCAGGTGAGTGTTGCTGCCTTTTTTTTTTTTTTTGCTGTTTATATTGAATTCTTCGAGACCTTGAGTCTCCTTTAGTGGCTTTGCTGGATGGTGTAGAGTAGGACTTGTAAGCGTGCGGAACCTTGGGCGCAGGTTAAAAGCTTACGTATTTTGGCCAAAATATTAACTGATACCCACTATTTTTTTATGTTTTGCACTTTATTTTTCAGGGTGCAGCCAGGCCCTGGCACTTCTGGTCTCGCATGAGGGGTGTTCACACTGGTGCGCATTGAGAGTGTACTGGCCAGACCGCCTAGTCGAATAGTAGGGGCGTGACTAATAGGCTGTGAACCAGACACTGTGCAGTATCCTTGTGTGAAAGGCACCCTAAGCGGGCTTCTATTGTGCAATTGTATACTGGGCAGTCACCCCCTCCTTGGATGGGTATGTGGAGAGTGGCTGTTTAATCTGGTATTTTGCACCTGTGCTGCTAACATCTTGCTTCATGGGCTGGCTGCATCCTGTAGTGCATTTGTTCTGAGATCTGGGCAGGTGAGTGTTGCTGCCTTTTTTTTTTTTTTTGCTGTTTATATTGAATTCTTGGAGACCTTGAGTCTCCTTTAGTGGCTTTGCTGGATGGTGTAGAGTAGGACTTGTAAGCGTGGGGACCTTTGGCGCAGGTTACAAGCTTACGTATTTTGGCCAAAATATTAACTAATACCCCACTATTTTTATATTTTTTTGCACTTTATTTTTCAGGATGCAGCCAGGCCCAGGCACGTCTGGTCTCGCATGAGGGGTGCTCACACTGGTGCGCATTGAGAGTGTACTGGCCAGACCGCCTAGTCGAATAGTAGGGGCGTGACTAATAGGCTGTGAACCAGACACTGTGCAGTATCCTTGTGTGAACGGCACCCTAAGCGGGCTTCTATTGTGCAATTGTATACTGGGCAGTCACCCCCTCCTTGGATGGGTATGTGGAGAGTGGCTGATTAATCTGGTATTTTGCACCTGTGCTGCTAACATCTTGCTTTATGGGCTGGCTGCATCCTGTAGTGCATTTGTTCTGAGATCTGGGCAGGTGAGTGTTGCTGCCTTTTTTTTTTTGCTGTTTATATTAACATTATATGGGATTAATTATGTATGGAGCAATATATGGGGCTCATTATTCTGTATGGCACACTATGTGTTGGCCATAATACTCTATGGAGGAATATACTGTCCGGTTTTTGAATTATTGTAGATTTTAACATAGATATCAGTCATGTCATGTAAGAAGTGAAGTATTTGTCTTTGTACTATACCTATATTTCTGTGCGGTATCGGAGCATGATGAATTGTGGTATGTGTTAAAGGGGCCCACTGACACTCTTTGGCCCAGGGCACACGAAAACCGGGAGCCATTCCTACCCCCCACACGTTTTGCCAAATAACCCCCAGTTTTCAATGTGTAAAATTATTATTATAAAGTTAATTAAGGTTGCCAAGCTTAAGTAATAAGAATTTATGTTGTTGGCATTGAAATGGACACTGTAGTTGTGTTTACTGTCCTCCCCTCCATGGCGACTTTGCTTCCCCATTGACTTGCATTGGGTTTCGTGTTTCAATCGGACCCCCAACTTTTTCCGATAGTCGGCCGATTTCGTTCGACCCGACTTTTGAGATAGTCGGGTTTCATGAAACCCGACTCGACCCTAAAAAAGGAAAAGTCGCTTATCTCTACTCACCACACATCTAGATTAGTTCCTTTCAGGGTCTAGGTTCCAAAATGGGGTCACTTGTGGGGGGTTTCCACTGTTTAGGCACATCAGGGGCTTTACAAACGCGACATGACACCCGCAGACCATTCCATCAAAGTCTGCATTACTAAACGTCACTACTTCTATTCCGAGCCCCGACGTGTGCCCATACAATAGTTTTCTCCAACATATAGGGTATCAGCATACTCAGTACAAATTAGAGAACAACTTTTGTGGTCCAATTCCTCCCATTACCCTTGGGAAAATAAAAAAATGGTGACTAAAAGATCATTTTTGTGGGAAAAAAATAGGATTTTTTATTTTCATGCCCGGGCATCATAAACTTGTGTGAAGCACTTGGTGGTTTAAAGTGCTCACCACAGATCTAGATAAGTTCCTTAGGGGGTCTAGTTTCCAAAATAGAGTCACTTGTGGGGGCTCTGCAAACTGAACATGACACCCATCAAAGTCTGCATTCCAAAATGTCATTACTTCCTTTCTGAGCCCTGCTCTGCTCCCAAACAGTATTCCCCCCCCCTACATATGGGGTATCATTGTACTCAGGATAAATTGAACAACAACTTTTGGGGTCCAATTTCCTTGGGAAATCATTTTTGTGGAAATTTTCTTTTTCACACCCAGGCATTATTAACTTTAGTGAAACACTTAGGGGTTGAACGTGCTCACAACAGATCTAGATAAGTTCCTTAGGGGGTTTAGTTTCGAAAATGGTGTAACTTGTGGGGGGTTTCCACTGTTTAGGCACATCAGGTGCTCTCCAAACACGACATGGTGTCCAGCCAAATCTGTGTTGAAAAAGTCAAACGGCGCTCATTCTCTTCCGAGCTCTGCCATGCACCAAAACAGTGGTTTACGCCCACATATTGGGTATCAGCGTACTCAGAACAAATTGCACAATAACTTTTGAGGTCTTCTTACCCTTGGGAAAATAAAAATTGGGGTGAAAAGTTCATTTTAGTGAAAAAAATATGATTTTTTTTAATTTACAGCTCTACATTATAAACTTGTATGAAGCCCTTGGGGGTTCAAAGTGCTCACCACAGATCTAGATAAGTTCCTTAGGGGGTCTAGTTTCTGAAATGGTGTCACTTGTGGGGGTTCCCCCTGTTTAGGCACATCAGGGGCTATCCAAATGCGACAAGGCATCCAATCTGGATTCCAGCCAATTTTGGTTTGAAAAAGTCAAATGGCGCTCCTTCTCTTCCAAGCTCGTCTGTGCGCCCAAACAGTGGTTCCCCCACACATGGGGTATCAGCGTACTCAGGACAAATTGGACAACAACTTGTATGGTCCAATTACTCCTGTTACACTTGGGAAAATAAAAAAATTGTGACTAAAAGATCATTTTTGTGGGGAAAAAATAGGATTTTTTATTTTCATGCCCGGGCATTATAAACTTGTGTGAAGCACTTGGGGGTTCAGAGTGCTCACTACATATCTAAATAATCTCCTTAGGGGGTCTACTTTCCAAAATGGGGTCACTTGTGGGGGGGTTCCACTGTTTAGGCACATCAGGGACTCTGCTAACTGAACATGACACCCATCAAAGTCTGCATTCCAAAGCATCAAAACTTCCTTTCCGAGCCCTGCCGTGTGCCCAAACAGTATTTTCCCCCCATATATGGGGTAACAGCGTACTCAGGAAAATTTTAACAACAACTTTTGGGGTACAATTTCCTTGGGAAAAATCAAAAATTGGGGACTAAATAATCATTTTTGTGGAAAAAAAAATTTTTTTCCCACCCAGTGATTATAAACTTTTGTGAAACACTTGGGGGTTCAAAGTTCTAGCCACAGATCTAGATAAGTTCCTTAGGGGGTCTAGTTTCCAAAATGGTGTCACTTGTGGGGGGTTTCCACTGTTTAGGCACATCAGGGGCTCTCCAAACGCGACATGGCGTCCAATCTCAATTCCAGCCAATTTTGGTTTGAAAAGTCAAAAGGCGCTCCTTCCCTTCCAAGCCCTGCCGTGCACCCAGACAGTGGTTTTCCCCCACATATGGGGTATCGGCGTACTCAGGAGAAATTTCACAACAACTTTTTCTGCCCATTTTCTCCTTTCACCCTTGTTAAAATAAAGAAATTGTTTGTAAAAGATCATTTTTGTGACTAAAAAGTTAAATGTTCATCTTTTCTTTCCAAGTTGCTTCAGCTCCTGTGAAGCACCTGAAGGGTTAATAAACTACTTGAATGTGGTTTTGAGTACCTTAAGAGGTACAGTTTTTAGAATGGTGTTACTTTTGGGTATTTTCTGCCATATAGACCCCTCAAACTGACTTCAAATGTGAGGTGGTCCCTAAGAAAAATGGTTTTGTATAGTTTGTTGTAAAAATGAGAAATCGCTGGTCAACTTTTAACCCTTATAACTTCATAACAAAAAAAAAATTTGGTTCCAAAATTGTGCTGGTGTAAAGTAGACATGTGGGAAATGTTATTTAGTAACTATTTTGTGTGACATATTTCTCTGTTTTAAGGGAATAAAAATTGCAACATTTTCCAAATTTTTGCCATATTTCCATTTTTTTCATAAATAAGCGCAAGTTATATCGAAGAAATTTTACCACTGTCATAAAGTACAATATGTCACGAGAAAACATTCTCAGAATCACTAAGATTCGTTGAAGCGTTCCAGAGTTATAGCCTCAAAAAGAGACAGTGGTCAGAATTGTAAAAATTGGCCCGGTCATTAGCGTGCAAACCACCCTTGGGGGTTAAGGGGTTAAATTAGTATGAAAACACATTTTGACTCGCCTGTGGTAAATCACAAATGAGAATCAACTGTGATTAATTGTCGGTGCTCATGTGACATGAATTAGCTAATGAATGATGACTTCAGTGTTTTAAAAAAGCCACATGTAGACCGTGTTCCTTTGTCACAATGGTGAAGATAAGGAGCTGTCTGAGGACATCAGAACTGCTATTATGAACAAACCCAAGACTTCCAAAGGGTTTAAGGCCATCTCCAAAGACCTTGGTATCCCAGTTTCAACAGTGTGCAATGTTATTAAGAAGTTTTCCAAGCATGATACAGTCAAGAACCTCCCTTGACGTGGGGGAAAGAGGAAAATTGACAATGTCCATCTTTTTATAGGTTCATTAAATCTTAGGAAATCATAAATGTTACAGCTACCTATAAATATATAGTATGACAAAGTCACTGGCGAAGTTTTAAAGGGGAGATATATTTCACTGAGGCTATTAGCTTCAGTGATTTGAAACCCTGAAGTTTTTCTCCAACACACTAAGTGTTGAGAGGGGTTAAGCAGCCATTTTAAAGGAGCTGGGTTTTTAGAACAACTATAGAAAGGGCGGGAGGTTTATATCCATATCTCCACTCCAGGGTGTGGTCTGGGATGTAAAAAGTAGGCCTTCTGAGTAGGGTTGAGCATTCCGATACTGCAAATATCGGGTATCGGCCGATATTGGCTGTATCGGAATTCCGATTCCTAGTTCCGATATTTTCGTCATATCGGATACCGGAATCGGAATGTCACTGTCAGTGTCCGTCTGTCGGGTCTGTCAGGAGTCAGCGGCACTTACCCGGCAGAAGATCTCCGGCGGTCACGTCCTGGACTGCTTGATGGCCGCCATCCTCTTCTCCCTGGCGGTCACATGCAGTTTCTCGCGATAACTGCAGTGACTGCCGGGTAATCGCGGCCATAAAGCAGTCCGATGACGTCACTGCCGGGAAAGCAGGTAATCAGCTGTGCTGCGCCGGGATGTCAGGCTCTGCCTGGCATTCCGATGTAGTAGAGCTGGATCGTCGTGGGACTGTCGTTACTATGGACTGCGTCGGACAGGTGGTATACTGTTGGTTTGTTTTTTTTCTTTTTTTACAGGAGATCGATGGCGTCGCAGGAATGAGTGTATAATAAAATTAATGAAAACTGTGTTGTCTCTTTTATTTCATTAAAATACTTTTTTCTGGCTGTGTCTTTTTTTTTAAACATTTAAAAACTTTGGGATTAATAATGGATCGGTGTCTTATTGACGCCTCTCCATTATTAACCGGGCTTATTGTCACCGTGCAATCAACGGTGACATTAACCCCTTATTACCCCACTTGCCACCGCTACAGGGCAAGTGGGAAGAGCCGGGTAAAGTGCCACAATTGGCACATCTTTTGATGCGCCAAATGTGGGGCTGCTGCAGCCTGGTATTATCAGGCTGTTGAGGGCCAAAATCCATGGGCCTTGACAGTCTTTTAATACCAGGCCGCAGCAGTCTGCATTGTACTTGGCTGGTTAACAAAAATAGGGGGACCCCTACGCCGTTTTTTTTTCGAGGGGATCCTCTATTTTTGTTAACCAGCCAAGCTAAGCAGACTGCTGTGGCCTGGTATTATCAGACTGGCAAGGTCCATGGATATTGGATCCTTACCAGCCTGAAAAACCAGGCCTCAGCAGTCTGCTTCATCTGGCTGGTTAACAAAAATAGGGGGGACCCCACGCCAATTTTTTTCGAGGGGATCCCCTATTTTTGTTAACCAGCCAAGATATGCAGACTGCTGTGGCCTGGTATTATCAGGCTGGCAAGGTCCATGGATCTTGGCTCCTTAACAGCCTGAAAAACCAGGCCTCAGCAGTGTGCTTCATCTGGCTGGTTAACAAAAATAGGGGGGACCCCACACCAATTTTTTTCGACGGGATCACCTATTTTTGTTAACCAGCAAAGATAAGCAGACTGCTGTGGCCTGGTATTATCAGGCTGGCAAGCAGGGTCGGACTGAGCCACCGGGACACCGGAGAAACCTCCGTTGGGCCCCAGCTCCTGCGTGGTGGGCCCTGATTTGAAAGGATAGGTCGCAGGGCAGAGGGGGCGGTGGCCCCGGGCCCCGTGCTCTGAGGGGGCCCACCCGGAGCTACGCTACAGTAACTGTATCGGCGTGCACAGCACGCCGATACAGTTACATTCTGCGGCAGAGCAGGGAGAATCGCTCTCCCTGCTCTGCCGCGCCGGAAGCTATGGGGCCTGAACAGGCGGTGGGGGGGCCGGTGCCAGCAGTGGGCCCCCCAACCGTCATCGGAGGGTCAGCTGTATCGGCATGGGTACGGTTGGGGCGAGGATATGGGTGTGATTAGCTGTGAAATGGGTGTGGTCGGGGCGTGGCTTAAAATTTGCAGCCTTTAACCCTCTTTCCTGTCTTCAAAATTTGGGAGGTATGCTGTATGACCTCCCTACAACTTCTGGGCATGCTCCTGATGAGCGCAACGGATGGTCTCCTGAGGGATCTCCTCCCACACCTGGACTAAAGCATCCACCAACTCCTGGACAGTCTGTGGTGCAGCGTGGCATGGCCTAAAATTTGCTGCAGCAGGCACAGCGTGCCACAGCCTTTGTCCCTCTTTCCCTTCTTCAAAGGTTGGGAAGTATGATGGTGGGCCCCAAGAATAATTTTTCTCTGGTGGGCCCAAGGTACTCCAGTCCGACGCTGCCGGCAAGGTCCATGGATATTGGCTCCTTAACAGCCTTAAATACCATGCCTCAGCAGCAGGGGCGTACATAGAAATCATGGGGCCCCATAGCAAAAGTCTGAATGGGCCCCCCCCCAAAAAAAAAAAAAAACCAGAGCCATTGTAAATGTAAAGTGCCAGCACAGTGAGGGGACACATTAAACAAAAAAATGTATTATGCCCCCATAGATTGTGCCCCCATAGTTGCTCCATAGATCATGCCCCCATAGATTGTGCCCCCATAGATGCTCCATAGTATAGGCCCTTATGCTGCCGCAGCTGCTGCAACCAAAAAAAAAAAGACATACTCAGCTCTCGTCGCTGGGGGCCAGGTGCCCGTGTCCTGAGCAGGGGGTGACACCAGGTGCCGATGTCACCGCTCGCTCAGGGCCCCGGCACTTGAGATATTTACCTGTCCTCTCTCCACTGCTGAGCGCCGCTGTCTTCGGGGTCCTCCAGCAGTGAATGATCAGGCAGAGGGCGCGGCGCGCACTAACGACGTCATCGCGCCCTCTGACCTGAACATTGCAGCAAGAGGACGCGAGCAAAGGTGGAACGGGACAGGTAAATATCCCTTATACTCACCCTTCCACCGGCGCGGTCTCTGCAGCCCTTGCTCTTCTCCCGCGGTCTCCGCCGCCAGTGTTCAGCGGTCACGCTGGACCGCTCATTACAGTCATGAATATGTGCATATTCATGACTGTAATGAGCGGTACCACCTGACCGCTGAACACAGGCGTCGGAGACCGTGGGAGAAGAGCAGGGGCTGCAGAGACCGCACCAGGAGGGGTGAGTATATAGAAGAGCTGCGCTCCCCCTCCCCCGCCGACCCCCTGGTAGTACTGTGTCAGCACAGCTACCCGACCGTCGTGGGCCCCCTCACCTGTCCGGGCCCCATAGCAGCTGCATGGTCTGCTTCATTCACGGTACGCCACTGCTCAGCAGTCTGCTTCATCAGGCTGGTTAACAAAAATAGGGGGGACCCCACGCCATTTTTTTTTCGAAGGGAACCCCTATTTTTGTTAATCAGTTCCCTCTGACGTCACTGATTGTGTCCCTGGCTGACCTGAAGTGAAAGTGGAAAGCAATCAATTAAGCTTTCCACTTCCTCTCCTGTCAGCCAGGAGAGGAGCTCATTCATTTGGGGGTTTACTGTAAGGCTGCAGCATTAGCTGCGGTCCCTGCAGTAAACATTAACCCTTTCTGAAGGATTACACCGTGGGACCTGACTGTGCATGGGATAGGTAAGAATAATTTTGGTTTTTTATTTTATTTTTATTACAGGAAATGGTTTTTGCAGTCAAATAAAAGATGGTCAAAAACATGTGTCTTTATTTCATTAAAATGATTTTTAATTAAAGTGTGTGTGTTTTATTTTTATTTCATGCAATAGGATTAATAATTGATAGTTGTCTAATTGACAGCTCTCAATTATTAACCTGGCTTAAGGTCACCTTTCAATAGCAAGGTGGCTTTAACCCCATATTAACCCATTCGCCACCGCTACAGGGCAATGGGAATAGACGGGCAAAGTGCCAGAAAGGGCGAATCTAATTATAGATTTGTCTTTTCTGGGGTGTCTGGGGGCAGATGTTAGTAGCCAGGGGGGGCCAAAAATAATGGTCCCTTTCTGGGCTATTATTATCTGCCCCCACTCGCTGGCTTTGTCTGTCTGGTTGCGAAAATAGGGCGGGAGCCCACGCATTTTTTTTCAACAATTTTACACCTCATATATATATACATGTCATTGAATTTGTGACACAAATATATATATATTTATATTTATAGTTCATACACTTCTACATAGTATAATAGCCGCTAATTCAATTGCCGGCTTTTGTGAAAATGCAGAACCCAACCCGACATGAAATGACACTTGGTTTACATAGAGTTAACCATGTCATTTCAAGTTGTTTGATCTATTGTTTTCACTAACAATTACATCAGTCTATGTGTGCAAAATTTCACACCTGTAGGGGTTAATTAAAGGTGTAAATTCGTAGCAAAAAAGTCTGTTTTTTTACAACGAATTTACACCTTTAATTAACCCCTACAGGTGTGAAATTTTGCACACATAGACTGATGTAATTGTTAGTGCAAATCAGATATCAAACTACATGAAAAGACATGGTTAACTCTATGTAAACCAAGTGTCATTTCATGTCGGGTGCTTCTGTCTTTTCACAAAAGCCGGCTTTACCCGGCAATTGAATCAGAGGCTATTTTACTATGTAGAAGTGTATAAACTATAAATATATGTATATATATGTAACAATGACATGTATATATATATATTATATGTATTCTATGTGTGTTTATTTAGTGTTTACAAGGAAAGAAAGAGGTTTTTTTAGTTACGATATTTCTGTCCCATAGACTTACATTGGATTTCCGGTATCGGTATCGGGTATCGCCGATATTTTTTGGATATCGGCGATACCATTACGATACCGATACTTTTGGATATCGGAAAGTATCGCTCAACACTACTTCTGAGGCAGTCAGTGTTCAGTAGACCTGGAGAGAGGAACTCCAGTGCTATGTGTCATGACAAGGAAGCTGAACTAGTGGATGTTGTTTTTTCTTCCTGAACGGGCAGATCCCCACAACAACATGGACAGAACTGTATGCTATGTTTTGACACAATGTTCCTTTGTCTACCTCTGAGTGCAGCTGAGTAAGTCGAACTACCACAGATGGTGCTAAAAATGCAAGCAATATCCTCAGGAATTGCTTGTGATGGCGGTGGACAAACCGTCCTGGGTGAAGGCTGTCATAAGCTGGGAAGCAACGTTAGACAGCATGGAGAACCTGATTAAGCACCTTGTGAAAGCCCAGCAGGAGACAAGGCAGCTGCTTATGCAACAGATCCAACTACAGAGGAAGCAGCAACAAGACCAGCACTGACAGTAGCAGCAGCAGATTGAGTTGCTCACAGAGGCATTTCATGGGAGACCTGTAGCCCCTCCCTCAAGTACAGGTGACGACCCAAATGTCCAGAAGGAGGTAAGATGAGCTATGCAAAAAATGACCCCTGGCAATGATGTGGAAGCTTTTTTGACTGTGTTTGAAAGGGTGGCAAAGTTGGAGAAGTTGCCACTGGAGCCGTGGGCGGATGTGCTAGCCCCCTATCTAACTGGTGAGCCCCAGAAAGCTTATTATGACCTGGCCTTACAGAATGCCCAGGATTATGCCAAACTAAAATCAGAAATGCTGCCACGCTCAAAGATGATTGTCTGAGCTCAAAGGGTCCACCCCTCGCACCCAAATGTTCAAGTTACTGCTTCAGGTACAGAAGTGGTTGCAGCCAGAGTCCTCCACTCCAGTCCAGATGGTAGAGCGGTTCAGATTTATCCACTCCCTTCCCAGGCTGTTACAGAATTGGGCTTCCCAGGGGGACCCCCAAAATTCAGATGACCTGGTGAGCCTAGTGGAAAGGTACCAGGTGGTTTAGAGGTCCCTAGGGAAGCCGGGTGGTGTTGCATCCCAATACTGGGGTACCCAAAGGGAACTCAAATCTCAAAAGAGGGGTAGTGGAGCCACCACTGGAGAGAGTCCGAGGTCCCAAGAAGTCGCTAAGGGGTTGCCAATGGCCGATAGTGAAGACTTGTTTTGCTGGAGATTCTGGAGATTTAGCCACCTTTTTTCACATGTGCTACAAACCGATGGACTGCAGCATAGGGGGCGCTGTTCCTGCTATGCCTACCCCACCTGCAGTGTGGACTATCAGCAACAGGCATGTCCCATAATGATAAATGGGGTGCTGGTGTCAGGACTCTTTGACTCGGCAAGTTTGGTGACCCTGGTAAGGGCCACACCCCCTCTACCAGTTGATCCCTGGAAAACACTTGTGCGTCCGCTGTATTCATGGGGAAGCCAAGGAACAATCTGTTGCCAGAATGACTATAAAAATGAACTGTTGAACTGTGGGGCTGAGACCCATAAAGTCAGAGTGGTTAAGAACCTACTACACCCGGTGATAAAAGGGCAGGACTTTAGCTTGCTTTGGGACCTATGGTGAAAGGCGAGAGTACCAAGTGACTCAGACAGGAGCCGGTACCACAATGATGAAGCCTCATCTCAATTGGAGACTGATGATTTCCCGTTGTGTGTCCTTGCTGGTGGCGAAGATGAGATGGTGACCAATTAAGCTGAAATTCCTGAACTGGTGGTTTCTGGTGGAAATTTTGAGACTGCTCAAATGTGGGATCTTACTCTAAATATGACAATGTGACTGTGATAAATGGGATCGCTCAAGAGTCGGGAGCTGATACCATGTTTCCACATTTCGCTTTAAATGAGTAGCTGCTATATGGGATGACTAAACTAAAGGAGGAAGAGATAGAGCAGTTGGTGGTACTGGGTCCCTATAGACATAGGGTACTAGACCTGGCCCATTCTCAAGCCTAGGGCTGGAATCTGGAAGTGGACAAAACTCAAGAACGATTCCTTCAGAGGTTATACTGGCCTTGGTGTCGCAGAGAGATTGTTAACTTCTGCCGGTCCTGCCCTACTTGTCAGTTAACTGATTCTGTAACCCACTTACAGAGTCCCCTAGTTCCATTACCTATTATACAGGTCCCATTTGACTGGATTGCCATGGACCTTGTTGGGCCTTAGTTAAGTCCTCCTGGGGACACCAATACATCCAGGTGGTGATGGACTATGCAACATGGCACCTGGTGGCGGCACCACTGAGAAACTCTTCCACCAGGAGTATAGCCCTAGAGCTAGTCCATATTTTTTCCCTGCCGGGCCTGCCGAAAGGAGATCCTGAGGAACCAAGAAACTCCTTTTGTGTCTAAAATGATGGTGGAGTTGTGTAATACTCTCCAGATTACACAACTCCGGACATCGGTGTACCGTCTGCAGACAGACGGCCTAGTGGAAAGGCTCAATGAGGCCTTGAAATCTATGCTTAAGAAGGTCGTTGAGAAGAATGGATGACACTGGGATTGCCTACTGCCTTACTCGTTGTTCTCTATAATGGAAGTCCCACAGGCTTCTACAGGGTTCTTAACGTTTAAGATGCTATATGGATGGCACCCTCAAGGACTTCTGAATTTTGCGAAGGAGACCTGGGAAGCAGAAGTTGCACCCCACAGGAGCATCATCGAGTATGTGTCCCAGATGCAGGACTGGATTGCAAAGGTGATGTCGATGGTGAAGGAGAAACTCCTTCAAGCACAAGAGACCCAGGCAAGGGTCTACAATCGGGCACCAAGGCTTAGACAGTTTAGCCCTGAAAATTGGGTATTGGTGTTGATACCCACAGTCAAAAGTAAATTCCTGGTCAGGTGGCTGGGGCTTTACGAGTTGGTAGAGAAATTAAGTGATATAAACTACAAGGTCCACCAGGAAGGGAGAAGAAAGCTGTACAAGTGTACCATGTGTTAGGGTTCGAGTTCCCGCTGCTGCACAAGGGGAGTCTCAAACCAGTCCCGCTGCGGTCCCCCATCCATCTCCAGCCGCAGTGGAGCCTGCTCAGCAAAGACGTCGGTCCCAGCATCTCGCCCGGTCTAATACTGTCCAGAGACTTGCTGCTGCCTCTTCAGGTTCTGCTATTGTAGCCAGTAGTGGTCAGCGGCGAGCAGACGTCTTTAGGATTAAGTCCTTTGTTGCTTCATCTGAGCATGCCCAGAGCAAGATCTCCAATTGGAGATCAGGGCTCACATGCTCAGATACAGCTGCCACTCCTATTGGTCCCTCAGGAAGGTCCTGTGGCTGTTGATGTTCTGAAGCAGCTTCCCATTGGTCCTTCCTGGAAGGTCTTTTTCTCGTGGCTGCTATAAAAGTCTGTCCTTACCGCACGGCCGTGCGCTAGTATCAAATCTGTTACGTGCTTGTGCCAGTGTGGTCATGTATGCTTGTGGTTAGGTCTTGCTGAAATAAGCCCCTAGAATACCAGCACCTCCGGTGAGGAGATTGTATGCACGTGTTCAGGGCTTGGATGAAAACGCCATTAGAATACCGGCTACTCTGGTGATGAGATTACTGCTTGGGTTCTGTTTGCATGACAACAGACTGCAATCTGCTCAGCAGTCATCTGTGTTCCCTGTGAGTCTAACAGTACACAGTCTTTGTTACAGCGGCTCTGTGAACTAACAGAGTCTGCTTATATCGCCATACGCCATCGCTACGGCGTTTACATCTGCAACTCTGCAGGATAACAGAGTTCGCTCATACTGCCTATTTACGCCATCTTACTAGCAGCAGGCTCTGCCTGCATGGTGGACCCCGGGCTGCGAACGCACCTCTCCTTAATATCTATTAAGTGCGTTCCGCAGGCCCTTAGCATAATACTAGCACCAGGGTCTGGCTAGTAACATGGCGGAAGACCAGAGTCTACCGCAGTACATCCAGCAGCTGGAGAGTAAGTTGGCGGCCCTTGAGCGCACAACCTCAGCTGTGGATGTTACACAAGTCGCTGTTCAGGCTGCTAGCGTGGCTGCAGCCAGTTTGTCCTTTGCCCCTTCTGCCCCTACATTATCCCACCTCCCGCTTCCTGACAAGTTTGCCGATGACAGCAAGCAATGTCGGGGATTCGTGAGTCAGTGCTCTATACAGCTGGAGCTTCTGGCTGCACGTTTCACCACGGATTGGGCACAAGTGGGTTTTGTACTTTCTCTACTCTCGGGCAGAGCGTTGGAGTGGGCAACACCGCTGTGGGAGCGCGACGATCATGTGGTGCGGAGTGCTCCTCGTTTCCTTGAGGCTCTTAAAAAGGTCTTTTTAGGACCTCAGGTCACCCACGATACGGCACTCCAACTGCTGGCATTGGCACAGGGTTCGTCTTTGGTCAGTCAGTTTTCCGTCCAGTTTCGGACTCTGGCCTCTGAGCTAGACTGGTCGGATAAAGTTATCATTCCAGTCTACTGGCGAGGACTGGCTGACCATGTTAAAGACGCTTTGGCTACTAGGGAGATTTCCGCCACACTGGAGAAGCTTATCTCCATATCTACCCGCATCAACCTCCGTTTTCACTAGTGGAGGTTGGAGCGGGCCCAGTGTACGCAGAGGATTCGGTTGGCTCCCACCTTTGCCAAACCTCTCGAATCCCCCGATCTAGCATCTGAACCCCAAAAGGCCACAGAGGATCCTCGTGCAGGACTCGGGCCAAGTCTCGGGCCGTCCGAGTGTCCGTGGTCTGTAAACTTTGTCAGCAGACAGGACACTATGCCAACAAATGTCCACAGCGATCGGGGGTAGCGATCGCGTCTAGTGGCCCTGGGAGGAGGTTCACTAGAGACAGCGGCATTTTCCTCCAAGATGACATTTAAAGGGACAGTCACTGTAGACGCTTCCACACTTACAGTCGAGCTTTGTGTGGACTCAGGAGCAGAGGGGAATTTCATGTCATCTACCTTTGCTCGTCGCCACACAATAAATCTGGTAGCGCTCGACAAACCAGTGACTGCCCAGGTAGTGAATGGGTTGACATTGCCCTCGCCAATTACACATCAGACTGTCCCTCTTTCTTTGTGTGTACCCCCTTCCCATCAGGAAATTATTTCCCTTCTCGTCCTTCCCGAGGGAATAGATGAAATCCTACTGGGAGTACCCTGGCTCCGTTCCCACTCCCCTCATATTGAGTGGACCTCCGGTAGGATACTGGGTTGGAATGAGTCATGTAAGTACAGATGTGTCAGGGAGTGCATTCAGGTTACCACTACAGAGATACCCTCAGATCTTTCTCCTCTTCCAAGTGCTATCAGTCATATGCAGACGTGTTCTCTAAAAATGCTGCGGAGACTCTGCCGCCCCATCGTCCCTACGACTGTCCTATTGACCTCTTGTCTGGAGCAGAACCTCCTCGGGGAAGGGTCTATCCCCTCTCTCTTCCTGAGACGGAGGCTATGTCTCAATATATCCAGGAGAATCTGGCAAGAGGGTTCATTAGGAAGTCGGTGTCACCAGCAGGAGCGGGGTTCTTCTTCGTGCAGAAGAAGAGTGGAGAATTACATCCGTGTATAGATTACAGAGGTCTTAACGCCATCACCGTTAAGAATAAGTACCCATTGCCCCTGATTTCTGAGCCCTTAAATAGGCTTCGGGGAGCAAGGGTATTTACTAAATTAGATCTGCGTGGTGCTTATAACCTGATTCGCATCCGTGAAGGGGACGAATGGAAGACGGCTTTTAATACCAGGGATGGGCATTATGAATAGATTAATTAAACCCAAACTCTGGGTGACATGTTTAAACATAGTTCCAAAATGGAACAGGGCAACTCTCTATCATTAAATATATCGCAGAAAATCAGAGCATCCAGCCCAAATAGAGACATAAGGCAATAATATATAAAAAATACAAATTTTATTAACAAATATTTCTAAAACGTTCACAATACTGTAATTTTCAGATGAGAGGTATACTGGTGAATGAGCAAATATAAACACCTGTCGCACAAAAAATCAGCACATCTAAATCTGCTGGTAGTCTTACAAGCACAATATGCCAAATAATGATAGGACAAGTAAGTCAATCTAGTGTCCAGACCGGGGAACAATATATATTCCCACAATGGGATAGTATATCATTTTATATAGTATGTGGGATAATTGATCCATCAGGTCCTGCCTGGAGCATAAATGTGCCAAAAGATAAAGCAGATACAAATAGACCTGATATGGCATTTAAGGAAGGAGGGAGAAAGGAAAGTGAAAAAGGAAAATCCCCCCAAAAAAATCCTAACCATTCCCGTGAGGTGCCATGTCAGCTGCAGAAAAAGATGCTGGAAAGTGCCTACCCATATTGGGGAAATGTGACAGACCAGGTACGTGCCCCGACGCACGTTTCGCTCCTTGAGCTTCCTCGGGGGGCAGTGTGGGTAAATGGCGCTGTATCATATTATATACTAGTGTGCTCAGCTGCATAGAACAATAATCAGTGGACCGGCGCATGCGACACGATCACAGCGGCGGTCGCCGCGCTGCTTCCGGTACTCCGATGACGACCAGGGTCAAGGAATAAACTTCCTGTGACGTCAGTGCGACCCTGTCGTCATCTGCAGGAGACCTTCAGCAGCACGGTCCGGCGCCGTCGTGTGCGCATGCGCACCACCGTGGGAGCCATTTTAGTTACTGGTAATGAAAAGGGAACATATGTAAGTATGTAGCGATCTATCAGAAAATATGTATATATCCGTCAGCAGCCCTACGTTGTCCTATACGGATATGTACCACTATGGGGGCCATGATAATAACCAATAATATACCAACAAAGGGAGGGGGGGAGAAAAAAGGGGAAAAAGGAGGAGAGGAATCGGGATCAGAAAAAAGGAGGGCAAAAAGAAAAAAGAAAGAAAAGAGAGAAGAAAAAAACGAGGAAAAAGGGAAAAAGAAAAATGAAAATGTATAGATTGTATAGAACATCAATAAATAATATTCCCTATTGTCAAAAAAATATATATAAGACAAAAAGCACGTAATGTAATGCAAAAATCTATGCATATGATCCATACATAGCCTTTGTTCATAGAAAGCCCTCAAATACTAGTGGTCGAGGAATAGGGCCATAGTTAGAGTTGAGCGATACTTTCCGATATCCAAAAGTATCGGAATCGAAATGGTATCGCCGATACCATTAAAATATCGGCGATACCCGATACCGATACCGGAAGTCCCATGTAAGTCTATGGGAACAAAATATCGTAACTAAAAAAAACCTCTTTCTTTCCTTGTAAACACTAAATATACACACATAGAATACATATATATATATATATATATATATACATGTCATTGTGACATATATATATATACATATATGTATAGTTTATACACTTCTACATAGTAAAATATCCTCTGATTCAATTGCCGGGTAAAGCCGGCTTCTGTGAAAAGACAGAAGCACCCGACATGAAATGACACTTGGTGTACATAGGGTTAACCATGTCTTTTCATGTCCTTTGCTATCTGATTTGCACAAACAATTACATCAGTCTATGTGTGCAAAATTTCACACCTGTAGGGGTTAATTAAAGGTGTAAATTCGTTGTAAAAAAACAGACTTTTTTGCTACGAATTTACACCTTTAATTAACCCCTACAGGTGTGAAATTTTGCACACATAGACTGATGTAATTGTTTGTGCAAATCAGATATCAAACTACAGGAAAAGACATGGTTAACCCTATGTACACCAAGTGTCATTTCATGTCGGGTTCTGCATTTTCACAAAAGCCAGCAATTGAATTAGCGGCTATTATACTATGTAGAAGTGTATGAACTATAAATATAAATATATATATATATGTGTCACAAATTCAATGACATGTATATATATATATGAGGTGTAAAATTGCTGAAAAAAAATGCGTGGGCTCCCGCCCTATTTTCGCAACCAGACAGACAAAGCCAGTGAGTGGGGGCAGATAATAATAGCCCAGAGAGGGACCATTTTTTTTGCCCCCCCGGCTACTTAACATCTGCCCCCAGACACCCCAGAAAGGGCAAATCTCTAATTAGATTTGCCCTTTCTGGCACTTTGCCCGTCTATTCCCATTGCCCTGTTGCGGTGGCGAATGGGTTAATAAGGGGTTAAAATGACCTTGTGTAGCGCCGGCGTCCCTGCCCTCTGCCAGGCAGGGACGCTGTTCCCCTGTGACAGCGTCCTCTGCCAGACAGGGACGTCGCTCCCCTTACCCGCGCTCAGCGTCCTCCTTCCGACCTGCTGGGGCCGCGCGCTCCCTCCCTGCTTCTGGACTTAGGGCGCGCGCCCGCGCGCTCCCCCGCTCTTAAAGGGGCCGTGCGCATCTTTCAAAAAGGTCCCCGGCCAATGCCGGAGGACTCCACCCTATATAAAGTACTTCCTCCTTAATGGAGGTGCCCGAGCAATGTTGTTATTGCACTGTTCACTACTCTGCTTTAGCCCTCAGGGTCCATTACCAGTTACCTGCTTGTTTCCTGCCAGTTTGCTGTCTGCTACCTGCCCGCAAGCCTGCCTGGAGGTTCAGGGTCCGTTACCAGTTACCTGCCTGTTTCCTGCCAGTTTGCTGTCTGCTACCTGCCCGCAAGCCTGCCTGGAGGTTCGGCCGTCACATGCGGTGACCATCGGCAATTCCAGAGACTCTCGCCTGCTCACTTGGGGGTGCTCATCTGCCATCTGCCTGCAAGCCTACCTGGAGGTTCGGCCATCACCTGCGGTGTCCGTCGGCTATTCCAGAGACTCTCGCCTGCTCACTTGGGGGCGCTCATCTGCCATCTGCCTGCAAGCCTACCTGGAGGTTCGGCCATCACCTGCGGTGTCCATCGGCTATTCCAGAGACTCTCGCCTGCTCACTTGGGGGCGCTCATCTGTCATCTGCCTGCTAGCCTACCGGGAGGCTCCACCATCTCAGGTCGTATATACCTGTCCATTCAGAGACTGCCCCGGCCCCTTGCCTGCCTGTTTATCCAGAGACTGCCCCGGTCACTTGCCGTGACTACCTGCCTGTCTACCCAGAGACTGCCCCGGTCACTTGCCGTGACTACCCGCCTGGTTATCCAGAAACTGCCCCGGTCACTTGCTGTGACTACCTGCCTGTCTACCCAGAGACTGCCCCGGTCACTTGCCGTGACTACCTGCCTGTCTATCCAGAGACTGCCCCGGTCACTTGCCGTGACTACCTGCCTGTCTACCCAGAGACTGCCCCGGTCACTTGCCGTGACTACCCGCCTGTCTATCCAGAGACTGCCCCGGTCACTTGCCGTGACCTCCCACCTGTCTGTCCAGAGACTGCCCCCGTCACTTGCAGTAACTTCCTGTCCGTCTCCTCGGGCGCCACCCGCTCCTTTACAAGGAAAGCCTCCTTGTATAATAAAGCTCAGAGGTTCCGCATCCCAGACCCGTTACACCTTGCAATTGAAAGGTCACTTTAAGCCAGGTTAATAATTGAGAGCTGTCAATTAGACAACTATCAATTATTAATCCTATTGTATGAAAGAAAAATCAAACACACACTTTAATAAAAAAGAAGTTTAATGAAATAATCACACAGTTTTTGACCATATTTTATTTACCTGCTAAAACCATTTCCTGAAATAAAAATAAAATAATAAAGCAAAATTATTCTACCAATCCGATGCACAGTCAGGTCCCACGGTGTAATCCTTCAGAAAGGGTTAATGTTTACTGCAGGGACCGCAGCTAATGCTGCAGCCTCACAGTAAACCCCCAAATGAATGAGCTCCTCTCCTGGCTGACAGGAGAGGAAGTGGAAAGCTTAATTGATTGCTTTCCACTTTCACTTCAGGTCAGCCAGGGACACCATCAGTGACGTCAGAGGGAACTGATTAACAAAAATAGGGGTTCCCTTCGAAAAAAAAATGGCGTGGGGTCCCCCTATTTTTGTTAACCAGCCAGATGAAGCAGACCGCTGAGGCCTGGATTTTCAGGCTGTTAAGGAGCCAAGATCCATGGACCTTGCCAGCCTGATAATACCAGGCCACAGCAGTCTGCATATCTTGGCTGATTAACAAAAATAGGGGATCCCTCGAAAAAAATTGGCGTGGGGTCCCCCCTATTTTTGTTAACCAGCCAGATGAAGCAGACCGCTGAGGCCTGTTTTTTCAGGCTGGTAAGGATCCAATATCCATGGACCTTGCAAGCCTGATAATACCAGGCCACAGCAGTCTGCTTAGCTTGGCTGGTTAACAAAAATAGGGGATCCCCTCGAAAAAAAAACGGCGTAGGGGTCCCCCTATTTTTGTTAACCAGCCAAGTAAAATGCAGACTGCTGCGGCCTGGTATTAAAAGACTGTCAAGGCCCATGGATTTTGGCCCTCAACAGCCTGATAATACCAGGCTACAGCAGCCCCACATTTGGCGCATCAAAAGATGTGCCAATTGTGGCACTTTACCCGGCTCTTCCCACTTGCCCTGTAGCGGTGGCAAGCGGGGTAATAAGGGGTTAATGTCACCGTTGATTGCACGGTGACAATAAGCCCGGTTAATAATGGAGAGGCGTCAATAAGACACCGATCCATTATTAATCCCAAAGTTTTTAAATGTGTAAAAAAAAGACACAGCAAGAAAAAAGTCTTTTAATGAAATAAAAGAGACAACACAGTTTTCATTTTTTTTATTACTCTCTCATTCCTGCGACGCCATCGATCTCCTGTAAAAAATAAAAAAAACAAACCAACAGTATACCACCTGTCCGACGCAGTCCATAGTAACGACAGTCCCACGACGATCCAGCTCTGCTACATCGGAATGACAGGCAGAGCCTGTCATCGCGACGCAGCACAGCTGATTACCTGCTTCCCCGGCGGTGACGTCATCGGACTGCTTTACGGCCGCGATTACCCAGCAGTCACTGCAGTTATCGCGAGAAACTGCATGTGACCGCCGGGGAAAAGAGGATGGCGGCCATTAAGCAGTCCGGGATGTGACCGCCGGAGATCTTCTGCCGGGTAAGTGCCGCTGACTCCTGACAGACCCGACCGACGGACACTGACAGTGACAGTGACAATCCGATTCCGGTATCCGATATGACGAAAATATCGGTACTCGGAATCGGAATTCCGATACAGCCAATATCGGCCGATACCCGATATTTGCAGTATCGGAATGCTCAACCCTAGCCATAGTAATATTCGGCAATGCGCCGCAGTCCCTCAGGTAAATGTACAGAGCATTGGAAATTCCTCAATGAGCTCCCACGGAGCTTCCAATAACCGTAATCTTCGGGTCCTCTATTAAACTGTCCGATGCTGCGGAATATTTGAAGATAGTAGAAAAGTGATGAAAAATATAATCTGTGAACAATATAGACAAATTAAAAACAGCACTAATAAAAACGAAAGAACATAGACCCTGTGGCTATCTATAGGAAACAGGCAAACGAAAGTTTCTCGTTGAGGCCATTTGGTGACATTGTATTCAGGATCGTAATCCATCGACATTCTAACTGCGCCAGGGTGCGTTTCAAATCGCCCCCTCTAATCCCAGTGCGAACACGGTCAATACCAATGAATTTAAGGCCACTCGGATTGCAGTTGTGGCGCAGTCGAAAATGTCGAGGGATCGTCTTTAGGGAGTCCACATCTATTGTATCCTTAGCCGCGTGTATACCCCGAACGTGTTCCCTCACCCTGACACGAAATTCTCGTGAGGTGAGGCCAACGTAACTAAGGTTACATGGGCACGTGGCCAAATATACCACGTGGTCAGAACTGCACGAAATATATTGTCCTATCCGGTGGTTCCCACTCCCACCCACCGTGCCAAAGGTAGATGCCCGACTAATATTCCGACATGCCAGGCAGGACCCACATGGAAAACAACCTTGTCTCTGTACACCAGCGCCAAAATGACAACGTGGACCGACTGTGTAGTGGCTTCTCACCAAAAGGTCCTTCAAATTTGGAGATCTCCTTGCTGTGAGGAGTGGACGGTCAGGCAGAATTTGTCTAAGTATGGGATCAGAGCAAAGTATCGGCCAGTGTTTATTTAATATTTGTCTCATCTGTGACCAACGATTGTTGAATGTTGAAATAAATCTAATAGGTGGATTGGTCTCCTTAGGTTTTTGGATCGTACCAAGTAAACGGTTGCGTGGTGTTCTTTTGGCTCTTAGGTAACCACGTTTAATCATCCGTCTGCTATAGCCCCTATCATAGAATCGCTGGGATAGGTCTCTGGCCCGCCCCTCAAACAACTCATCAGTGGCACATATGCGTTTCATCCTCAGAAATTGGCCCGTAGGTATAGCCCGGATGGTGGATGAGGTGTGTGACGAACTAGCGTGTAGTAATGCATTAACCGATGTCTCCTAGCGGTAGACATCTGTTAGTAACATACCACCATCCGTGACCAGAATTTTAATGTCCAGGAAGTCAATTTCAGTTCGTGAAAGTTTATAAGTTAATTTGATATTGAACGCATTTTCATTAAGTGCACCGATGAATTCCTGAAGGGCGGGCTCTGTGCCTTGCCAAATAAACAAAAGGTCGTCAATGTACCTATGCCAACATATCGCCTGGGAGGCGGCGTGCACGCCGCCACCAAATACCTCCCTCTCCCAGTACCCCAGGAAGAGGTTGGCATAGGACGGCGCACACGCCGCCCCCATGGCGGTACCACGTCTCTGTAAATAAAATTTGTCCTTAAATGTAAAAAAATTGTGGGTCAAAATATACTCCAGTAGCTCCATGATTAGAGCCCGCAGAGGAGAATCAAGATCACCCATATCAAGAAAAAATCTAACCGCATTCAGTCCATCGTCATGATTGATGCTGGTGTACAGAGACTCAACGTCCGCAGTTACCAAGACCATGTCTGGCTCCAGCGTTAAGCCATCTATCTTCCTCAGGATGTTCGTAGTGTCCCTGACATAGGAGGGCAGGGTCTCCACTATGGGATGTAAATAGTGTTCTATGAATTTGCAAATTGGATCGCATAGCCCTCCTATGCCAGAGACAATGGGACGCCCCGGGGGTTCGCATGGATCCTTGTGAACCTTTGGCAGTAGATAGAAAGTGGGAACCACCGGACAAGGCACAGTGAGGCCGTCAAAAACCTTTTTAGGTATAATGCCCAATGTGAAGGCCTCTTCAAGAATCACGAGGAGATCACTCATGAAGTTCTTGACAGGATTACTTGGGAGGAGAGTGTATGCCTCCCTGTCTCGGAGTTGTCTATACACCTCCCTTTCATACTTCTCCACCGGCCAGACCACCACATTCCCCCCTTATCCGATGGTTTTATAACCACATCCTTTAGGGATCTCAATTGTTTCAATGATTCCCTCTGCTTACGAGTGAGATTATCCCCTCTCCATTGATTGGGAATGGTTTTAACCCCTTCCCGACCCATGACGCCACGTAGGCGTCATGAAAACCTGTGCCACTCCGACCCATGACGCCTATGTGGCGTCATGAAAGGATCTCGTCCCTGCGGGCCGGGAGACCGGGGTCACTCAAAGGTCACCCGACCCGCAGTTACAGGACCCTTTGTGCTTCACCACAGGGGGGTTGGCTTAACCCCCCCGTGGCCACGATCGCTCTGATTGGCTGTTAAAAGTGAAACAGCCAATCAGAGCAATGTGTAATATTTCACCAATTTAATTGGTGAAATATTACAATCCAGCCATGGCCGATGCTGCAATAGCATCTGCCATGGCTGGAGACCGAGCCCTGACCCCCCCCACACCGAGTCACGGCGGTGATCGGCCGCCGCCACCGAAAGATGGCAGCGATCGGTCACCGCCGTCACTTACAGCTCCCCTCCTCTTTTGGTCCACTGCCCCCACTTCCTATCCCCCCCCCAGCCTTCCGACCCCCCTACTCACCTCTCCCGATCCACCGATGTCCCACGATCGGGCCCGGCGTCCGCCCGGGCCTCTTCATGGGCGCCGCCATATTGTAAAATGGCGGGTGCATGCGCAGTGCGCCCGCCGGCCGGCGCATGCGCAGTGCGCCCCCAGTGTTCAAAAATTTATTTTGATCACTGTGATAAACTGTCACAGTGATCAAAATAAAAAAAAGTAAATGAACCCCCCCTTTTCATAGGTAGGGACAAAAAAAAAAATAAAGAATTTTTTTTTTTTTTCCTAGCGGATTTTGCTGCTGATCCGCAGCTGATTTTGCTGCTGATCCGCAGCTGATTTTGCTGCGGATCCGCGGTGGATATCGCTGCTTATCCGCGGCGGATATCGCCCCGCCTCGACCCCTTCCCTCCCGATCCACCGATGTCCTCGATCGGCCGGCGTCGCCGGCCTCTTCATGGCGCCGCATATGAAAGGCGGGGCATGCGCATGCGCCGCCGACCGGGCATTGCGCTGCGCCCGTGTTCAAAATTTATTTTGATCACTGTGATAACTGCACAGTGATCAATAAATAGTAAATGAACCCCCCTTTATCTAGTAGGACAAAAAAAATAAAGAATTTTTTTTTTTCCTAGCGGATTTTGCTGCTGATCCGCAGCTGATTTGCTGCTAATCCGCAGCTGATTTGCTGCGATCGCGGCGGATATTCGCTGCTTATCCGCGGCAGATATCGCTGCTTATCGCGGCGGATTTCGCTGCTGATCCGCGCGGATTTCGCTGCTGATCGCGGCGGATTCACTGCTGATCCGCGCGGACATCGCTGCTGATCCATCGGCGGATTTCGCTGCTGGATCTGCGGGGGATTTGCTGCTGATCGGCGGCGATTTGCTGCTGATCCGCGGCGGCATCTCTGCTGATCCGCGGCGGATTTCGCTGCGGATCCGCGGCGGATTTCGCTGCTGATCCGCGGCGGATTTCGCTGCTGATCGGCGGCGGATTTCGCTGCTGATCGGCGGCGGATTTCGCTGCTGATCCGCGGCGGATTTCGCTGCGGATCGTCGGCGGATTTCGCTGCTGATCCGCTGCGGATTTCGCTGCTGATCGGCGGCGGATTTCGCTGCTGATCCGCGGCGGATTTCGCTGCTGATCGGCGGCGGATTTCGCTGCTGATCCGCGGCGGATTTTGCTGCTGATCGGCGGCAGATTTTGCTGCTGATCCGAGGCGGATTTCGCTGCGGATCCGCGACTGATTTCGCTGCGGATCCGCGACTGATTTCGCTGCGGATCCGCGGCGGATTTCGCTGCTGATCCGCGGCGGATTTCGCTGCTGATCCGCGGCGGATTTCGCTGCGGATCCGCGGCTGATTTCGCTGCTGATCCGCGGCGGATTTCGCTGCTGATCCGCGGCGGATTTCGCTGCTGATCCGCGGCGGATTTCGCTGCTGATCCGCGACTGATTTTGCTGCTGATCCGCGGCTGATTATCTGCTGATTCATCTGCGCTAGCGGGTATAGCATAACGCTATCGCGTTATGCTATACCGTTACCAGCCGGTCAACGCTACGTGTTGAACGGGCTGGTAAAACGCAATATGAACCCAGCCTTAGGGTTAGAACTAGGGTTAGGGTTAGCATTAGGGCTAAGGTTAGAATTACGGTTAGGGTTGGAATTTGGGTTAGGGTTGGAATTAGGGTTAGGTTTGGAATTAGGGTTAGGCTTGTAGTTAGGTTTATGGTTAGAGTTGGGATTAGGGTTAGGGGTGTGTTGGGGTTAGGGTTATGATTAGGGTTTGTATTAGGGTTAGGTGTGTGTAGGCGTTAGGGGTGTGTTGGGGTTAGGGTTGGAGTTAGAATTGAGGGGTTTCCACTATTTAGGCACATCAGGGGGTCTCCATACGCGACATGGCGCCACCATTGATTCCTGCAAATTTTGCGTTCAAAAAGTCAAACAGTGCTCCCTTTATTCCAAGCCCCGACGTATGCCCAAACAGTGGTTTATCCCCACATATGAGGTATCAGCGTACTCGGGAAAAATTGCACAACAACTTTGGGGGTTCTAATTTCTCCTGTTAACATTGGGAAAAAAAATTGGGGACTAAAAATTATTTTTGTGGAAAAAAAATGATTTTATATTTTCACGGCTCTGCGTTATAAACTTCTGTGAAGGACTTGGAGATTCAAAGTGCTCACCACACATCTAGAGGAGTTCCTTGGGGGATCTAGTTTCCAAAATGGGGTCACTTGTGGGGAGTTTCTACTGTTTAGGCACATCAGTGACTCTGCAAACGTAACATGACGCCCGAAGACCATTCCATCAAGTGGGCATTTCAAAAGGTCACTACTTCCCATCCGAGCCCCGACGTGTGCCCATACAGTAGTTTTCTCCCACATATGGGATATCAGCATACTCAGGACAAATTGGACAACAACTTTTGGGGTCTAATTTCTCATGTTACCCTTGCAAAAATAAAAAAAATTGGGGACTAAAAGATCCTGATTGTGGAAAAAATATGATTTTTTTATTTTCATGCCCGGGCGTTATAAACTTCTGTGTAGCCCTTGGGGGTTCAAAGTGCTCACCACACATCTAGATAAGTTCTTTGCGGTGTCTAGTTTCCAAAATGGGGTCACTTGTGGGGAGTTTCTACTGTTTAGGCGCATCAGGGGCTCTGCAAACGTAACAAGATGCCCGCAGACCATTCCATCAAGTTGGCATTTCAAAGCGTCACTACATCCCTTCCGAGCCCTGACGTGTGCCCAAACAGTGGTTCCCCCCCACATATGGGGTACTAGCGTACTCAGGACAAACTGGACAACAACTTTCGGGGTCCAATTTCTCCTGTAACCATTGTGAAAATAAAAAATAGTGGGCTAAAAAATCATTTTTTGAGAAAAAAAAATGATATTTTATTTTCACGGCTCTGCGTTATAAACTTCTGTAAAGCACCTGGGGGGTTCAAAGTGCTCACTATGCATCTAGATAAGTTCCTTAGGGCGTCTAGTTTCCAAAATGGGGTCACTTGTGGGGGAGATCCAATGTTTAGGCACACAGGAACTCTCCAAATGCGACATGGCAACCGCTAAATATTCCAGCATATTTTCTATTCAAAAAGTCAAATGGCGCTCCTTCCCTTCTGAGCCCTGCCGTGCGCCCAAACAGTGGTTTATGATCACAAATGAGGTATCTGTGTACTCAGGAAAAATTGCCCAACAAATTTTAGAATCCAATTTATACTGTTGCCCATGTGAAAATGAAAAAAAACTGAGGCTAAAAGAAAATTTTTGTGAAAAAAAAGTACTTTCTTTTTTTTACGGATCAATTTGTGAAGCACCTGGGGGTTCAAAGTGCTCACTATGCATCTAGATAAGTTCCTTAGGGGGTCTAGTTTCCAAAATGGGGTCACTTGTGGGGAGCTCCAATGTTTAGGCACACAGGGACTCTCCAAATGCGACATGGCAACCGCTAAATATTCCAGCATATTTTCCATTCAAAAAGTCAAATGGCGCTCCTTCCCTTCTGAGCCCTGCCGTGCGCCCAAACAGTGGTTTATGACCACATATGAGGTATCTGTGTACTCAGGAGAAATTGCCCAACAAATTTTAGGATCCAATTTATACTGTTGCCCATGTGAAAATGAAAAAACTGAGGCTAAAAGAAAATTTTTGTGAAAAAAAAGTACTTTCTTTTTTTTACAGATCAATTTGTGAAGCACCTGGGGGTTCAAAATGATCACTATGCATCTAGATAAGTTCCTTAGGGGGTCTAGTTTCCAAAATGGGGTCACTTGTGGGGGAGCTCCAATGTTTAGGCACACAGGGACTCTCCAAATGTGACATGGCAACCGCTAAATATTCCAGCATATTTTCCATTCAAAAAGTCAAATGGCGCTCCTTCCCTTCTGAGCCCTGCCGTGCGCCCATACAGTGGTTTATGACCACATATGAGGTATCTGTGTACTCAGGAGAAATTGCCCAACAAATTTTAGGATCCATTTTATCCTGATGCCCATGTAAAAATAAAAAATTGATGCTAAAAGAAAATTTTTGTTGGAAAAATTAAAATGTCCATTTTTTCCTTACACGTTGCTTTAGTTCCTGTGAAGCACCTGAAGGGTTAATAATCTTTTTGAATGTAGTTTTGAGTAGCTTGAGGGGTGCAGTTTTTATAAAGGTGTCACTTTTGGGTATTTTCTGCTATATAGACCCCTCAAAGTGACTTCAAATGTGAGGTGGTCCCTAAAAAAAATGGTTTTGTAAATTTTGCTGTAAAAATGAGAAATCGCTGGTCAACTTTTAACCCTTATAACTTCCTAACAAAAAAAAATGTTGTTCCCAAAATTGTGCTGATGTAAAGTAGACATGTGGGAAATGTCATTTATTAACTTTTGTGTCACATAACTCTCTAGTTTAACAGAATAAAAATTAAAAATTTGAAAATTACAAAATTTTCAAAATTTTCACCAAATTTCCATTTTTTCACAAATAAACGCAAAAATTATCGACTTAAATTTACCACTAACATGAAGCCCAATATGTCACGAAAAAACAATCTCAGAATCGCTAGGATCCGTTGAAGCGTTCCTGAGTTATTACCTCATAAAGGGACACTGGTCAGAATTGCAAAAAATGGCAAGGTCTTTAAGGTCAAAATAGGCTGGGTCATGAAGGGGTTAAATTCATCCAAAACAAGCTTATTGAAAATTTCCACTTGTGGACATAGTGAAAAAGGGGGGAAGGTGGTGGACTTAGGAAAGACCGAAGTGGGGAAGATACCTGTAGTGCCGGTAGAGTTCTCCCTCTCCAACTCCTCCAAGATAGATAGGGCCTCTTGTTCATCAGTGGTATTGAGGCCATGGTCTCTCTCAGGTTTGAAATGCAATCTCCGAAGGATAACTTTCCTTAGGAAGAGTTGTAAGTCCTTTACGGCTGGAAAAAAGTCAAATTTGTTAGTGGGAGAGAAAGTTAGCCCTAGACCCAGCACCTCTATTTGAGTTTCTGTGAGTGTATGATGTGATAAGTTGATTACCTCCAAGTTGTTAGTTTTTGATTTTTTATCACGAGATTGAGGAGGAGTCGTCTTGCGCTTGTTATATGTTCTATATCTATGCGTGGCAAGTCTATTTGGAGCATTCGATCCCTGATGTATAGTGCCATGTTGATTTCCCTGGGCCGAGTCATCATCCAGAGATGACATTGATGAAAAAGAATTCCTATGAGTTGGAATCACATTTCCTGAGGGTCCGTTCCTCCTTTTCCACTTATACACATAATTAGATTTAAAGTCACTAACATCTCGCTGGTACTTTTTTGATTTAGATGCCACGATCTCTTTTTCCCATTTAGAAAATTCACCTTCCAAATCCTTACTGAATTTATTCCTCGCCTCGCTCGTCATATTTTCATATACTTGAGATTGAAGTGTGTTAATCTCAATCTCAAGGGCCTGTAATGTCGCACTATTGGATTTTATCAAAAGTTCCATAAAGCCCTTTGAACAGGTGGAGGCCAACGCCTCCCAATCCTGCCTGAATGATCCATCCTCAGTGCTGAAAGAGGGAAATACCTGGACCCTGAGTCCTCTAGGAATAAGTCCCTTAATGAGATATCGCTCTAAAAATGCCTTGTTCCACCATAGGCGAGTCTTTTTATTATACAAATATTTTAATTTGGTAGCCAGTAGTGTTGAGCGATACGATACCGCAAGTATCGGGTATCGGCCGATATTAGCTCTATCGGACTTTCGATACTTAGTTCCGATATTTTCATCTTATCGGATACCGGAATCGGATTTGTCACTGTCACTGTCAGTGTCCGTCGGTCGGGTCTGTCAGAAGTCAGCGGCACTTACCTGGCAGAAGATCTCCGGCGGTCACGGGCTGGACTGCTTGATGGCCGCCATCATCTTTCCCCGGCGGTCACATGCAGTTTCTCGCGATAACTGCAGTGACTGCTGGGTAATCCCGGCCGTAAAGCAGTCAGTCCGATGACGTCACCGCCGGGGAAGCAGGTAATCAGCTGTGCTGCATCGCGATGACAGGCTCTGCCTGTCATTGCGATGTAGCAGAGCTGGATCGTCGTGGGACACTCGTTACTATGGACTGCGTCGGACAGGTGGTATACTGTTGTTTTGTTTTTTTTCTTTTTTTACAGGAGATCGATGGCGTCGCAGGAATGAGAGTATAATAAAATTAATGAAAACTGTGTTGTCTCTTTTATTTCATTAAAATACTTTTTTTCTTGCTGTGTCTTTTTTTTTATACATTTAAAAACTTTGGGATTAATAATGGATCGGTGTCTTATTGACACCTCTCCATTATTAACCGGGCTTATTCTCACCGTGCAATCAACGGTGACATTAACCCCTTATTACCCCACTTGCCACCGCTACAGGGCAGTGGGAAGAGCCGGGTAAAGTGCCACAATTGGCACATCTTTTGATGCGCCAAATGTGGGGCTGCTGTAGCCTGGTATTATCAGGCTGTTGAGGGCCAAAATCCATGGGCCTTGACAGTCTTTTAATACCAGGCCGCAGCAGTCTGCATTTTACTTGGCTGGTTAACAAAAATAGGGGGACCCCTACGCCGTTTTTTTTTCGAGGGGATCCCCTATTTTTGTTAACCAGCCAAGATATGCAGACTGCTGTGGCCTGGTATTATCAGGCTGGCAAGGTCCATGGATATTGGATCCTTACCAGCCTGAAAAACCAGGCCTCAGCAGTCTGCTTCATCTGGCTGGTTAACAAAAATAGGGGGGACCCCACGCCAAATTTTTTTCGAGGGGATCCCTATTTTTGTTAACCAGCCAAGATATGCAGACTGCTGTGGCCTGGTATTATCAGGCTGGCAAGCAGGGTCGGACTGAGGCACCGGGACACCGGAGAAACCTACGGTGGGCCCCAGCTCCTGCGTGGTGGGCCCTGATTTGAAAGGATAGGTCGC
Organism: Oophaga sylvatica; assembly: GCA_033576555.1. NCBI lineage: Eukaryota > Metazoa > Chordata > Amphibia > Anura > Dendrobatidae > Oophaga > Oophaga sylvatica. The sequence goes on along the minus strand of JARQOD010002581.1, from coordinate 11,917 downwards.
GGGGCAGAGGGGGCGGTGGCCCCGGGGCCCGCGCTCTGAGGGGGCCCACCCGGAGCTACGATACAGTTACATTCTGCGGCAGAGAAGGGAGAATCGCTCTCCCTGCTCTGCCGCCCGGAAGCTATGGGGCCTGAACAGGCGTTGGGGGGGCCCGGTGCCAGCAGTGGGCCCCCCACCCGTCATCGGAGGGTCAGCTGTATCGGCATCCAGCCGATAAAGCTGACCGCATGGAGAGAGAAGGAGCGAGCGCTCCTTCTCTCCCATAATCCCCCTCTCAGCGTGTGACAGCGGGCGCAATAACATCACCTGCCGGCGCCCGCTGTCAGATGCTGAGAGGGAGAACAGTGAGCAGCACAGGAGCAGGGAGGTGAGTTTTTTTTTATTTTTTTTTAATGGGGGTGCAGTCGAGTCCTGGCTGGAGAAGTCGTCATGTCGGTGTGGGCCAGATGGAAAAGACATGAAAAGTGAACAATTCCATTAGAAAGAACATCAGCGGTAAGTCATTATCTGTACCTGTGCTGTAATCTATTATATGTTCTGTAGGACTGGTATTATTTAACACAGACCATATGGCGGTAATATCAATATTGGTCTTTTTATATATAGATTATTTTGGCCAACAGCGTGGTCATTTGCTGAGGTTCTCTGATGATGGGCCCACTCAGAAGTTTTGCCCCCACTAAACCAAAACCCTAGCTACGCCTATGGCTCTCTCTCTAGTCTTTCTTTCTCGCTCTCTGTTCTTTCCTTCTCGCTCTCTGTTCTTTTTTCTCTCTGTTATTTCTTTCTCTCTTTTCTTTCTTTCCTCTCTTTCTTTCTCTGTTTGTTCTTTCTCTCTCGCTGCTCTTTCTTTCTTTTCCTCAGTACCAGCCACTGTGCCCTCATTACCAGTCAGTGTGATCAGCAGTGCTAAATGGTTACTCTTGGGGCGAGGATATGGGTGTGATTAGCTGTGAAATGGGTGTTGTCGGGGCGTGGCCTAAAATTTTCAGCGGCGCGCAACACGCGCCGCAGCCTTTAGTCCTCTTTCCTGTCTTCCAAATTTGGGAGGTATGCTGTATGACCTCCCTACAACTTCTGGCCATGCTACTGATGAGCACGACGGATGGTCTCGTGAGGGATCTCCTCCCACACCTGGACTAAAGCATCCACCAACTCCTGGACAGTCTGTGGTGCAACGTGGCATGGCCTAAAATTTGCTGCAGCAGGCACAGCGTGCCACAGCCTTTGTCCCTCTTTCCCTTCTTCAAAGGTTGGGAAGTATGATGGTGGGCCCCAAGAATAATTTTTCTCTGGTGGGCCCAAGGTACTCCAGTCCGACGCTGCTGGCAAGGTCCATGGATATTGGCTCCTTAACAGCCTTAAATACCATGCCTCAGCAGCAGGGGCGTACATATAAATCATGGGGCCCCATAGCAAAAGTGTCAAGATCCCGTCTGGGTTGGAGCCGATGTTACTGCAAACACTAGGGGAAGCAGAGGCAGGTAGCGTAGTCAGGTGGCAGCCGGAGGTCGGTACACAGGAGAGCAGTGTTTGTAGCAATGGATCAGGCGGAGAGCGTAGTCAGAAGGCAGGCCGAGATCGGTTCACAGGAGAGCAGTGTTTGTAGCAATGGATCAGGCGGAGAGCGTAGTCAGAAGGCAGGCCGAGTTCGGTTCACAGGAGAGCAGTGTTTGTAGCAATGGATCAGGCGGAGAGCGTAGTCAGAAGGCAGGCCGAGGTCGGTTCACAGGAGAGCAGTGTTTGTAGCAATGGATCAGCAGGAAACGCTTGACTAAAGGCTTGGAGCTCAATAATCTCGCAATGACACACCCACAGGGCCAGGTTTATATAGGGTGTGTAATTGGCAATCAGAGGCCCAATCAAGAGAGCACTAGGTGTAGCCAATCAGGAAAAACAGTCAATGGTATCTGGGTTCAGCAAGGAACTTTGCAGCCAGCAGAATAGCTCAGATGATAGAGCTGCTGGCCAGTGGACAAGAGGTACTGGGTTCGACTCCTGACAGTACTCCCCTCCTTCCAGGATGGCCTCTGGACATCTCAGGAGCTGGCTTATCCGGGTACCTCTGATGAAAGGCTCTTGTTAGTCTAGGAGCATGGACGTTGTCCCTTGGTTCCCATGAATTTTCCTCTGGTCTGTAACCCTTCCACTGCACCAGATACTGCAGTTTACCTCTGAATTTTCGGGAGTCCAGAATCTTATCCACAATGTATTCTTCTTCACCACGGATCCTTTCTGGTGGAGGAGGTGGCTGAATTCTTCCTGGAAACAGGTTTTCACAGAAGGGTTTGAGCAAGGATATGTGAAACACTGGATGAATCTTTAGATTGTTGGGAAGTTTTAAACGAAAAGCAACCTGGTTAATTTTTGCAGAAATTTGAAAAGGTCCAATGAATTTCTGACCCAATTTGGAGGATGGCACATGTGTCTTAAGGTTTTTAGTGGACAGCCAAACTTTGTCTCCAACCTGAAGAGCAGGGGGCACTCTCCGATGTTTATCTGCTGCTTCCTTATATACTTCCTGGGTCTTGAGTAATATCTCTGATAATTCCTTCTGGGATTCCTGTAATTTTGCAAGCCTGTCATTTACAGCAGGAATGGGAGTGTTCACTGGCAGATTAGGAATAAATACTGGATGTACTCCATAATTAGCAAAAAATGGGGTTTGAGATGTAGCGCTATGTATGGAGTTGTTGTAGGCAAACTCTGCTGTTGGTAAATAGTCCACCCAGTCATCCTGAAGATAGGAAATGAAGCAACGGAGGTATTGCTCCAAAGTCTGGTTCGTTCTCTCCGTCTGGCCATTGGACTGAGGATGGAAAGCGGTAGAAAGATTCACCGTGACTCCCAAGGCTGTACAGAAACTCTTCCAAAATTTTGACGTAAACTGAACGCCTCTGTCAGACACCACGCTGTCAGGAATTCCATGTAACCTGAATACCTTTGATTATCAGTTCTGCAGTTTTTTCAGCAGTAGGAATTCCTTCAGTTGGAATAAAGTGGGCCATTTTTGTGAGTCGGTCCACTATGACAAGGATGACGGTCATCTGTTTGGAAGGGGGTAGTTCCACAATAAAATCCATGGAAATAGATCCCCAAGGCCTGGATGGAACTGGAAGTGGTTGCAAGAGTCCTAGAGGAGACGATCGTGGGGTCTTGTTTCGTGCGCATGTTAAACAGGTTGAAACATATTTCCTCACGTCCTTCCTACAATTAGGCCACCAAAAGAAACGAAGTATTAAGTCTTGTGTTTTTGCAACTCCAGGATGTCCTGCCAGTTTAGAATCATGGACACTTTTGAGGACTTCAAGGCGAGAAGATTCAGGTACATATATTTTGTGTTTCTGCATCCAAAACCCCTCTTTGAATGAAAGATCGACGTCTTCCGAAGGATGGTTAAGGAAAGAGTCCTCTTGATATCCATCTTTAATTCTATTACATAGTCCTCTAGAGTGCAATATTCCCAAAAAATTTTTAGGGCCTAGAATTGTATCGTCATTACTAGACCTCTCCTGAGGTTCCGAACACATCCTGGACAGGGCGTCAGCCTTGCCATTTCTTGAACCAGGCCGGTAAGAAATTATAAAATTGAATCTTGAGAAAAATAAGGCCCATCGTGCTTGTCTTGCAGACAATCTTTTTGCTGTACGGAGGAATTCAAGATTCTTGTGGTCCGTGAGGACAGTCACAGGGTGATTGGCACCTTCCAAAAGATGTCTCCATTCGGAGAAGGCAACTTTAATGGCTAACAGTTCTTTATTACCGATATCGTAGTTCTTTTCTGCAGATGACATGGTGTGGGAAAGAAACGCACATGGGTGAAGTTGCATTTTGTCCCCAACTCGCTGAGACAGAATGGCTCCCACTGCAGAGTCCGAGGCGTCCACTTCGACAGTAAATGGCAATTCAGGATTTTGGTGTACTAACAATGGAGCAGACGTAAAAAGAGTTTTCAATTTGTCAAAAGCCTCCTGTGCCTCCGGAGACCAGAAAAATGCTTTGGTCTTTTTTGTTAGTGTAGTAATTGGTAGTATGATCCGTGAAAAGTTCTTTATAAATTTTCGGTAAAAATTTGCAAATCCTATGAAACGCTGGACGTCTTTTAAATTTCTTGGAACAGGCCAGTCCACTACAGCATTGATTTTGCCGGGATCCATGCTCAGACCTTCTGGGGAGATGATATATCCCAGAAATTGGATACTGGTTTGTTCAAACTCACATTTTTCAAGTTTAATGTAGAGATGGTTCTCCTGTAGTCGTTCCAAGACTAACTGGACGTGCCTGCGATGCTCTTCCAAGGTGTCTGAAAATATAAGAATGTCATCGAGATAAGCCACAACGAATTGGTCCAAGAAATCTCGAAATACATCATTAATAAGATGTTGAAAGGTGGCTGGGGCATTGCTAAGACCAAAGGTCATAACCAGAGATTCAAAATGTCCATATCTTGTTCTGAAGGCGGTCTTCCACTCATCTCCTGGGCGAATCCGTATGAGGTTGTAAGCCCCTCTAAGATCCAGCTTCGTAAAGATTTTTGCAGAACGGAGTCTCTCAAATAGTTCAGGAATCAAGGGTAGCGGGTAGCGATTCTTGACAGTGATATTATTCATCTCTGTAGTCAATACATGGCCGCAGAGTGGAGTCTTTCTTTTCAACAAAGAACAGGGGTGCCCCAGCTGGAGATGTGGAAGGTCGAATAAAGCCTTTCTCTAAATTTTCATCCAGGAACTTTCTTAATACCTTCAATTCAGGTTCGGAAAGATTGTAAATCCGTCCAAATGGAATGGTTGCTCCTGGCAGCAATTCAATGGGACAGTCATAAGGACGGTGAGGAGGTAATTGATCTGCTTTCTTCTTACTGCAGACATCAGAGAACTGCTGATATTGAGGTGGTAGTTTCTCTTCCTTCTCATGCGAAATCTCAGAGATTTGGACTTGTTGGAGAACAGGGGGATCCTTATGAGAATTATTCTTACAGTAGTCAGATGGAAAGGTGATGGTCCTTGATGCCCAGTTGATAGAAGGGTTATAGACTGAAAACCAGGGGATCCCTAGAATAACCGGAAATTTCGGAGATGAAATAAGGTGGAAACTGACAGCTTCATGATGATCCGGTTCGATACAAATCTCCAGTTCGATTGTCTCATGCGTGACAGGTCCAGAAGACAAGGATGATCCATCCACAGTTTCCATTTCAATTGGTGTGGATTTGGTCCTACTGGAAATATTATTATCACGTGTAAATTTTAAGTCCATAAAATTTCCTCCTGCTCCCGAATCCAACAGGGCAGAGCATTGTATTTTTTGGGTGCCCATTACAACCTGAATGGGGATTACAAAATGAGATGATGTATTATGTATTTTGTCTATTTCTGGCGTTACTGATGAGATAGTCTGCAAGATGGAATCCGACTGCTGAGAAAGGTCCATATTGCTGGCAGACCTGTTGTTGGTAAAGGCTATAGTCCTTTTGTTAGGACAGTTGATGGCATAGTGTCCAGGGTCCCCACAATAGAGGCAGAGATGTTCTGCACGTCGCCTCTCCTTCTCCTGTGCAGAGAGTGGTCTTCGGATGACGTCGATCTGCATCGGTTCAGACACGCCTTGCGTCTTTTCTTGGTGGTCCGATGCTGAAAATGAGAAGCCAGGGCTATTCCCAAGTGCTCGCAGTCTCTCCTTTCTCCTTTCAGTAAGTCTCTGGTCAATCCGGATACATAGTTGAATAAAGTCCTCCAACTGGTCAGGGGTCTCAACCCTGGCAAGCTCGTCTTTCACTGGTTCTGATAACCCTCGTCGAAATTGACTTCTCTGGGCCGCTGGATTCCAGGTGGTGTCGGCCACCCAGCGACGGAACTCCGATGTATATTCCGCAACAGAGCGACGTCCTTGGCGCAAATTATGTAATTTGGTTTCTGCTGTGGCACAGCGGTTTGGGTCATCAAAAACTTGATTCATAGCTGCGATGAAAGCTTCCAGGTCATTAAGGAGGGCATAGTCCTTTTCTACATAAGGTGAAGTGAAGCCAAGCAAGACCTTCATCCGTCAGGAGATTTATCATGAAAAAAACTTTCTTCCTCTCACTGGTAAAGGGAGCAGGTTGCATCTGGAAGTATATGCGGCATTGATTGAGGAATCCTTGGTACTGCTTGCGATCCCCACTGAACTTTGCAGGCAGTGGCAGCCGCGCGTTTGATTCGGACCCTGAATTGCGCACGTCCAGAAGTTGTTTTTGTAGCTCAATTACTTCCTGTTGTATCGCCGTGAAATCAGTTTGTAACTTGGCATATTTTCCTTGAGAGTCAGTACAAAAACTTTGAAGCTCTGTAACTTGCCGCCTCAGGGTGTTCACAGGGGACTCCATTTTGGCGCAAGATTATTCTGTCAAGATCCCGTCTGGGTTGGAGCCGATGTTACTGCAAACACTAGGGGAAGCAGAGGCAGGTAGCGTAGTCAGGTGGCAGCCGGAGGCGGTACACAGGAGAGCAGTGTTTGTAGCAATGGATCAGGCGGAGAGCGTAGTCAGAAGGCAGGCCGAGGTCGGTTCACAGGAGAGCAGTGTTTGTAGCAATGGATCAGGCGGAGAGCGTAGTCAGAAGGCAGGCCGAGTTCGGTTCACAGGAGAGCAGTGTTTGTAGCAATGGATCAGGCGGAGAGCGTAGTCAGAAGGCAGGCCGAGGTCGGTTCACAGGAGAGCAGTGTTTGTAGCAATGGATCAGCAGGAAACGCTTGACTAAATTCTTGGAGCTCAATAATCTCGCAATGACACACCCACAGGGCCAGGTTTATATAGGGTGTGTAATTGGCAATCAGAGGCCCAATCAAGAGAGCACTAGGTGTAGCCAATCAGGAAAAACAGTCAATGGTATCTGGGTTCAGCAAGGAACTTTGCAGCCAGCAGAATAGCTCAGATGATAGAGCTGCTGGCCAGTGGACAAGAGGTACTGGGTTCGACTCCTGACAAAAAGTCTGAATGTTCCCCACCCCCCCAAAAAAAAAACCCAGAGGCATTGTAAATGTAAAGTGCCAGCACAGTGAGGGAAGTTGAGTCGCACAGAGACAGGGGTTTTGGTGGTACTCTGCACCGATCACGTCGACTTCTATGGGGGATGTCACGAGTAGCACAGCTCGGTCCGTGACCTGGGCGATCACTGGAATGTGGGATATTTCCAGGGGATGATAGAATGTTCGTGTAGTTTGTCGTGACGCCACCTGTAGTACCTGGTCAGGGTGTCCAGCGCTACTGTGCAGGTCCTCTGGAAGGGATGGTGTAGTGCAGGTAGGTGAAAAGTCTTCTACAGGTAACACGCTATCCTTCCAGGGCAGATAGATGTGAGATAGAGCAATGGTGCAAAGTGATGTAGCAGAGTGGACTATGCGACGTAGTAAGAAAGCAGGAAACACTTCAAGTTAAACGTTGCATAATAACATTTTTAATAATAACATTACAAAAGTGCAAATGGCTTATATTATGTGACATGTTTTGTTACTGTTCATACCCTTGATATGTGTTATACATGTGTGTTAATAAATACATATTCAACAAAAGTGCAAATAGCATTAGTGCCGAAGTTCGTGGAGACTTCTTAGGACTACAACCCCACCGGGGTAACTTCACAGTGTCCTTTACTTGTGCTTGTGGAGGACCCGCTCCAAACCTCCAACTGTGGTCTTGGGTGGGCTGCAAGACATTGAGCAGACCTCACTTTCGGCCACACCAAACGGGTTTTTAGTTTCTGAGGTAGTTGAAAATAGTGCACAGTAAAGTTTTTTGTAAAACCAAGATGGAGCACCGAAGTGCCAACTATTTACAGAAAAGTTTGTGAGCCAGTACAGTTCATGGCTTCAAAGTTCAACATTTTCATTACAGTGAAACACCATTACCCAACCTGGGTATATTAAGGCAACAATAAACTTGTTCTTCTGAACATTCACCCGTCCGGGTACATCAAACCATTACCCAACCTGGGTATATTAAGGCAACAATAAACTTCTTTTTATGAACATTCACCCGTCCGGGTACATCAATAATTTAACTATTTACATACAGAGACCCTGTCCGGGTTATTTAGACTTCTTTGGCTGGCCTCTTACAGGTACCACCTGGTACTGTTCTGGAGCTTGCCAAACATCCGTGACAGGAGGGTCCACCCAGACCTGATGACGTCGTGTGGCCTGTACAGTGACGTCGTGACCCGCTATCTGGGTCTGTGTGGCCACCTCTTTCGTCTCCCTCCGGGTCTGGAACCCTATGTCCCGGACTGTACGAACCCCAGGGGGCCTAACAGGCGCCGGGTACGGGCCAGCTATCATTATCATGTCCATAGCTGGGGCTGCTGAGGAGACAACTGAGGGAGGCTGGGGAGATTTACGGCGTGGGGTGGGCACTTGTGCAGAGGCCTGGTTGGGGGAGGCTGAAGGCTCGTAGGGTCTGTCAGTTTCCTGACACTCTGGGGAGTAGGGGTCGCACCTGGTAACATTTAGGGCGTACCATCCATTGTAACCCCAGTGTCGCTTGTAAGTCACCAAGTCTCCTGGCAACAGGTCCCTCCCCGGGTGTCCTTCTGGCAGGTGAGCCTCCACGTCCCGCCGGGTTACAAAAACTTCTAAATAAAGTCCAGGCTCCTGGATGAAGCCCCAACCACCTTTTAATTTAAAGTTCCGTACTGCACCCTTACGCCGCGGCTCCCTCACCGTACTTTTATCCTTTCTCATACGTGCCTTCTCTGCCAGGTCCTTCTCCAGGTGACATTGCCGAAGCTTTTGGGATTCTCGCTGCTCCCTTTGTCGCTCTGCTTCCCGCTCCCGACGTCTCACTCTTCCTCCTGACGCCGGTTGTAATTCTCCTCCACCAGCAGCTCCATGTCTCCAACATCAAACGCCAGCTTACGATGTCCGGTTTGCGGCAGCTCTCCTGGCGCCCGCCAGTCCTGGCGGCGTTCACCTGTGGCGGAAGCAGCCGGCTCTGGAACAGATGACGGTCGGGGCTCCGGTACAGGCAGGTAGAGCTCTGGTGCCTGCGCGGCCTCCTCCATGAGGACGGGTGTCGCTTCTTCTGCCTCAGCGACGGGGGCAGACAGCGGGATCTGGGGTGCTGGTGCGGCGTTTTCAGCAGGAACGGGTGCCTCCACTGTGATACTGGCAACCGGTTAAGATTGCAAGGGCTGGGATGCCCGCACGGCCTCCTCTACTGGAACGGGTGCCTCCACTGAGATACTGGCAACCGGTTCAGATTGCAAGGGCTGGGATGCCCGCACGGCCTCCTGTACTGGAACGGGTGCCTCCACTGAGATACTGGCAACCGGTTCAGATTGCAAGGGCTGGGATGCCCGCACGGCCTCCTCTTCTGAAACGGGTGCCTCACCTTCCGGTACAGACACTTCAGGGGGTAAGAGGGATTGGCGCCGCTCCAATTGTAGTTTTAGGGCCCACCAGCTCGCTTCCATCCTGGCGACCTCCTCCCGGTGCCGGGCCAGGTCTCTCAGGGTATCCTCCGCTTCTTCCAGCGTAGGAGGGTTTCCAGGCTGGGTGCCAAACGGTGGCTCTGTGGCGATCGGGTCGCTTCCGTGGGGGGAGAGCTCTGACTCCTCCATCCCTTCCCACTTCTGCTCACGTCCATTCGCCATCTCTGCCAAGTCACATGTGTCATTAGCATCAGGAGAGGCGACATCTTTTGTAGGGAGGCGGGACCTTCGCGTTCGTTTCCGCCCACTGAGGAGGATGAGGAGGCGGAACTCCAGAGCTGTGGGGCATGATCTTACATTGCAGTAACATTTAGAGTGTGCGGACATCGTTTTCGCACCACGGAGTGAGTGTACGCCCACGAGAGCACGCCCTTATTCTTCACCTGTGCCTCGTGGCGCAGATATGACGGAAAAATGGCAAATACAGTCTATGATGATTTTTGCAATTCTCAAGCAAAAAAACAGTTCAATTAAGGCACACAGGACTCGCTTATAGCGAGCTTCTGAATCCTGTTCGTGACGCCAAAGTTGAGTCGCACAGAGCCACAGGTTTTGGGGGTACTCGGCACCAAGCCCGTCGACTTCTATGGGGGATGTGACGGGTAGCACAGCTATGTCCGTGCCCTGGTCGCTCACTGGAATGTGGGATATTTCCAGGGGATGATAGAATGTTTGTGTAGTTTGTCGTGACGCCACCTGTAGTACCTGATCAGGGTGACCAGCGCTGCTGTGCAGGTCCTCTGGCAGGGATGGTGTAGTGCAGCTAGGTGATAAGTCTTGTACAGGTAAGACGGTATCCTTCCAGGGCAGATAGATGTGAGATAGAGCAATGGTGCAGAGTGATGTAGCAGAGTGGAGTATGCGACGTAGTAAGAAAGCAGGAAAGGAAACAATTCTTACTACAAAGACATGCAGCATAAGGCTGCCTCAACCCCTCCCATCCAACTAGCTACACCCTGTTCTAACCAGCCTGAGCTAGACCATCCCATTGGGTCCGCCTACACTCAGCTGGCATAGTGTACTGTTGAATGCAGTGGTTGGAGTCAATGGGGTGTTTCCTCCTTACCTGAGAGTAAGTTGTCACACCGCTGGGTGCGATGCAACATCTCTGTGGCGACTGGACCCTCGGGTGCTTCTGTCTTTTCACAAATGCCGGCTTTACCCGGCAATTGAATCAGAGGCTATTTTACTATGTAGAAGTGAATAAACTATAAATATATGTATATATATATGTCACAATGACATGTATATATATATATATATATATATATATGTATTCTAAGTGTGTATATTTTGTGTTTACAAGGAAAGAAAGTGTTTTTTTAGTTGCGATATTTTGTTCCCATAGACTTACATGGGACTTCCGGTATCGGAATCGGATATCGCCGATATTTAGTGATATCGGCGATGCCATTCCGATCCGATATTTTTAGATATCGAGCAGTATCGCTCAACACTAGTAGCCAGGTCATCTGTTTCTTTCGTATTTAAAACCACAGCTTGATCCTCACCAAACACTTCATCTAGTTTGTGTAGCCACGTTTTTTCACGGGCTTTTAAGTCCATTTGTTCAGGTAATTTAGCTGTGAAAATACACAGAATGATGCATAGATTAATTAAACTCAAACTCTGGGTGACATGTTTAAACATAGTTCCAAAATGGAACAGGGCAACTATCATTAAATATATCGCAGAAAATCAGAGCATCCAGCCCAAATAGAGACATAAGGCAATAATATATAAAAATACAAATTTTATTAACAAATATTTCTAAAACGTTCACAATATTGTAATTTTCAGATGAGAGGTATACTGGTGAATGAGCAAATATAAACACCTGTCGCACAAAAAATCAGCACATCTAAGTCTGCTGGTAGTCTTACAAGTAGGGATGAGCGATACGATACTGCAAATATCGGGTATCGGCCGATATTAGCTGTATCGGACTTTCGATTCCGAGTTCCGATATTGTCGTTTTATCGGATACCGGAATCGGAATTGTCACTGTCACTGTCAGTGTCCGTCGGTCGGGTCTGTCAGGATTCAGCGGCACTTACCTGGCAGAAGATCTCCGGCGGTCACGGCCTGGACTGCTTGATGGCCGCCATCATCTTTCCCCGGCGGTCACATGCAGTTTCTCGCGATAACTGCAGTGACTGCTGGGTAATCCCGGCCGTAAAGCAGTCAGTCCGATGACGTCACCGCCGGGGAAGCAGGTAATCAGCTGTGCTGCGTCGCGATGACAGGCTCGCCTGTCATTGCGATGTAGCAGAGCTGGATCGTTGTGGGACTGTCGTTACTATGGACTGCGTCGGACAGGTGGTATACTGTTGGTTTGTTTTTTTCCTTTTTTTACAGGAGATCGATGGCGTCGCAGAAATGAGAGTATAATAAAAGAAATGAAAACTGTGTTGTCTCTTTTATTTCATTAAAAGACTTTTTTCTTGCTTTGTCTT
>JARQOD010002580.1:0-75699 GCA_033576555.1 Oophaga sylvatica | reverse complement strand
CAAAATAATCATCCCCTCATCCTCCTCCTCTTCCTCTTCTTCCTCCACCTCGTCCAGGACAGTTCCCTGAGCAGACAATGCTTGATTGTCATCAAGGCTTCCCTCCTCCTCTGTTGCTGACGCCTGATCCTTAATGTGCGTCAAAGTTTGCATGAGCAGACGCATAAGTGGGATGCTCATGCTTATGATGGTTATAAATTTGGCACACACCAGTGGATGCAACAAAATGCTATTTAATTGGAATTTACATACAGTCTCAGCAAAATCGTAAATGGCAGACGTTTCGGTCTAATGACCTTCATCAGTATGCTGTAATATGAATGTTAATAAATGTAAATATAAGAAATAATAATAAAATGAAAATTAGACAATAAAAAATAAGGTATGAACATAATGTACAGTGATTAATCTCATTTAGCTGTATATAGGAATCCACAACAACATATAAAGCATCTTATTTAATATATATAGTATATTATATATTATTGTCTATGGTGCCTTAAGAAAGGAATCAAGTGATTAGGGTGAAAAGTGAAAACCTTAAAAAGGGGGGGTACGTACCCATATATAGTTTTTGCTGATAGAGTTTATTGTTCCTATAGAGGAATGTGTTTAGGTAAGTATAACAGGCTTTTGGTGATGTTACTAGGTAACCTAGATACTAGATGGTACATACCGTTGAAATCAATAGTATAAGGTTGTACTCTGTGGAGATAAACGGTATGGAGGAACCGCTTTATAAAGTGCCATAGAATAGTAAATTATAAGCATAGGTGATGCAGTGTGAATACAAGCAATTACCTTAAACGCAGGTGGAGTGTTAGATGTGTCTGCAGCATAGACGCGGTGTCCACCGCTTGTCTCAATAGCTGCTGTCTGCTTCCTGCGCTCAGTTTAAATGAGACGCATGGTGCAGTGTCATGGCTGCCGAAACCGGAAGTGTGTGGCCGGAAACGGCTCAGCGTGCGTTCCACTGACGTCACCGCTTGCGTTCCTTTAGGTGCTAGGTGAGAGCTGACCTTACTTGTTACAGATCTGCATTTCAGGAAGTGCGATGCTTATAGTGCAAATATTCTTAAAGCGGTGCACAGAGTCTTGTGACGTGAGTGACAGAAGTGATCCGATGTTTATTCTAAGGATTCTGAAACAGACAAATATATAATTAATACCCACGATAAGATTATATATTTTTCAAAATAAAGACAGTATATATCTAGATGCACATATATATAGAGAAAGACATATGTAGTTATAATAAGATATGAAATGATGTTAGATAAACGCTTGAATATCAAAATCCCTGTTTAACCCTTTTGGGGCTAGGGTATTTAGTTTGTGAATCCAAAAGCTTTCTCTCTTTTTAAGCATTTTAATGCGATCACCCCTCTTCGAGATGGTGCAACGTGCTCAATAATTTGAAATCTTAGTTGGGCAATGGTATGGCCAGTATTTATGAAATGAGCAGGAATCGGGAGTAACATGTTTTTGCACCTAATGGTGCTTTTGTGTTTGGAAATTCGATCCTTTATTGGTTGAGTCGTTTCACCCACGTATAAGAGACCACATGGGCACTTTATGAGATAAATTACAAAGGACGAATTACATGTGTAGTAGTCACTGATACTGTACTTTTTTCCTGTATAGGGGTGATAGAAGGAGTCACCTCTTTGTACATTATTACACTGCGTACAGTGTAAACAAGGGAAAGTCCCGTACTTGGGATTCATGAGAAATCTTTGTTTTTTCTGGGAAATGGTGGAACCTATATCTGCCTTTATAAGAATATCTCTAAAGTTTTGTGGGCGTCTGAAGCAGGGTAGGAATGGTTTGTTGAATTCTATAACTTCAGGATGGGCTGTATGTAGTAGACTCCAGTGTCTACGGATGGTGTTGTGTAGAAGATAAGCACAAGGATGGAAATCATGTACAAAAGGGATTCTTTTATCTATTTTTGGTTTTGGGATGGGGTTTTGACCTGAAGAGATCAATTTACTGGTAGGATAGCCTCTTTCTATGAATTTTTGTCGCATTTCTTTTAATCTAATATTACGTGTTTCTTGATTAGAGACAATTTTTTGTACTCTTTTGAATTGGGAGTTAGGAATTGCGTCTTTCATCTTGGTGGGGTGAAAGCTCCTATAATGAAGGAGGCTATTTTTGTCTGTAGTTTTTCTGTATAGATCTGTGGATAAATGTCCCTGTGGGTCTTTTTTAACCAAGGTGTCTAGAAAATTTATTTGTTGTGAATCTTGAGTCATAGTGAAATCTAGACCCGGCCATGATGTGCGTAAGCGGGAGTAGAACATGTTAAGTGTGTCCAGAGGACCATCCCAAATGCAGAAGATGTCATCGATGTATCTCCTCCACAGTATGGCATGACTGCGGAAGAGATCATCCTTGAAGATGACATCTTCTTCAAATTGTGCAACATAACAATTGGCATATGGCGGTGCAGTGTTAGAGCCCATGGCGGTGCCTTTAACCTGTAAATAGAATTTATCTTCAAATAAGAAGTAGTTTTTGGTAAGTAAAATAGTTAGTAATTCGCAACAGAAATTAATTTGTTCAGTCTCAAAATTGGCTGATTCAAGAAGTCTCCGGACAGCATTGGTCCCCTCTGTATGGGGTATGGACGTGTAAAGATCTTTTACGTCAAAAGTGACGAGAATGGCTTGTTGGGGGATAGTACCAATGTTATGAATGATATCAAGGAAGGCACCAGTATCTAGAATGAATGAGGTGGTATTGCGAATGAGGGGTGTTAATATTTTTTCTAAATATTTGGCAATAGGGGAGAAAATGGATTCTGTTGAAGCCACGATCGGTCTTCCAGGTGGATTCGTTAGGCTTTTATGTACTTTAGGAAGTACATAAAAGACAGGTACAATAGGGAATTTTTTTGTTAGATAATCACACGTTTTTTCGTCTATGACTCTTTTCTCAGAGTATTTTTCCAAAGTGACCTGAATAAGTTGTATGATGTCTTTAGTGGGGTCACTTTGTAAAGGCTGGTATGTGGTAGTGTCCCTTAGTTGTCGGTTTACTTCATCCATATAATCGGTTTTATTTAGAATCACAATTGCTCCCCCCTTGTCTGCGGGTTTTATAATGATATTTTTATCTTCTTTGAGATTTCTTAATGCTTGTCTATCAAGAGGTGTAAGGTTATTGGGAAAATGGTCTAGGTCTTTATTAATGTTATCTCTAAGATCTTGAAAGGTCTTGTCAATGAATGAGATAAAAGTCCCCAAGGCATGTGAACCATATGGTGGTCTATAGGTACTCTTGTTTCTCAGGCCTAGACTATTGGCAGACATTGGTAAATATTGAATGGGTTCAGGATTAGGTACATTGGAAAAATGCAATTTTAATCTTAAAGATCTATAAAATCTTTGAAGGTCCATTTCTAAATTGAATGTGTTACATTTATAACTGGGACAGAATGAAAGTCCCTTTTGTAACACTTGATGCTCGGCAATGCCAAGACTTCTAGATGACAGATTGATCACCAATGGGTTGTTACCTGGGATCGTGTTATTCGGTTGTAGTCCATGTTCCTTCGTGTGTCTCTTTCCCCTGCGGGGCCTCTTCTTCTGGTTCCTCTTCTTCTCTGGCCTAAAAAACGGCTCGTTGATGGTTGTCTGTCGTAGTCTGATCCTGATGTGGATGCTTCCGTTGATGATCTGTGATATGTACGCGACGTAAAGTTCCCGGAGTTGGAGGATTCTCGCCATTTGTAGACTCTGTTGTTTTCGTAGTCTTCTGTATCTCTGGCAAATTTGTTGCGTTTCCTTGCTTCTGTGTCACGTCGGTGCTGTTCAATAACGTCCTTGATTCTATTCTTGAGGCTGTTGAATTCTTCGGTAGTAGTTGATGATGTCAGTTGACTTTCAATATT
The DNA here is from genome assembly GCA_033576555.1 of Oophaga sylvatica. Taxonomy (NCBI): domain Eukaryota; kingdom Metazoa; phylum Chordata; class Amphibia; order Anura; family Dendrobatidae; genus Oophaga; species Oophaga sylvatica. Next base: position 71,801 of record JARQOD010002580.1, on the reverse strand, counting down.
CGCAATTTCTTCTTTGCATCTAGCGATGCCCCGGTGCAGATGCTCTAGCGTGAGGGTCATAAGGTCAAAAGAGCATTTATTAATAATTTGTTCAAAACGTGAACAGAAATCTTGTGAGTCACTGAAGAGGGTGGGGCGTAGGGGGACCCTTAAACCCCTAGGTATTCTTTGAACTTTAAGATATTCAGTGAGTGTTACACAATGGAGTTCATAGTTAGTACACCTTCTCAGTTCCCTCTCCAAATCGCGACCCCTCGTTTCCTTGGGGGGGATTTTGAGAAAGACCTAGTCCATTTTCCCAATAACCTTACACCTCTTGATAGACAAGCATTAAGAAATCTCAAAGAAGATAAAAATATCATTATAAAACCCGCAGACAAGGGGGGAGCAATTGTGATTCTAAATAAAACCGATTATATGGATGAAGTAAACCGACAACTAAGGGACACTACCACATACCAGCCTTTACAAAGTGACCCCACTAAAGACATCATACAACTTATTCAGGTCACTTTGGAAAAATACTCTGAGAAAAGAGTCATAGACGAAAAAACGTGTGATTATCTAACAAAAAAATTCCCTATTGTACCTGTCTTTTATGTACTTCCTAAAGTACATAAAAGCCTAACAAATCCACCTGGAAGACCGATCGTGGCTTCAACAGAATCCATTTTCTCCCCTATTGCCAAATATTTAGAAAAAATATTAACACCCCTCATTCGCAATACCACCTCATTCATTCTAGATACTGGTGCCTTCCTTGATATCATTCATAACATTGGTACTATCCCCCAACAAGCCATTCTCGTCACTTTTGACGTAAAAGATCTTTACACGTCCATACCCCATACAGAGGGGACCAATGCTGTCCGGAGACTTCTTGAATCAGCCAATTTTGAGACTGAACAAATTAATTTCTGTTGCGAATTACTAACTATTTTACTTACCAAAAACTACTTCTTATTTGAAGATAAATTCTATTTACAGGTTAAAGGCACCGCCATGGGCTCTAACACTGCACCGCCATATGCCAATTGTTATGTTGCACAATTTGAAGAAGATGTCATCTACAAGGATGATCTCTTCCGCAGTCATGCCATACTGTGGAGGAGATACATCGATGACATCTTCTGCATTTGGGATGGTCCTCTGGACACACTTAACATGTTCTACTCCCGCTTACGCACATCATGGCCGGGTCTAGATTTCACTATGACTCAAGATTCACAACAAATACATTTTCTAGACACCTTGGTTAAAAAAGACCCACAGGGACATTTATCCACAGATCTATACAGAAAAACTACAGACAAAAATAGCCTCCTTCATTATAGGAGCTTTCACCCCACCAAGATGAAAGACGCAATTCCTAACTCCCAATTCAAAAGAGTACAAAAAATTGTCTCTAATCAAGAAACACGTAATATTAGATTAAAAGAAATGCGACAAAAATTCATAGAAAGAGGCTATCCTACCAGTAAATTGATCTCTTCAGGTCAAAACCCCATCCCAAAACCAAAAATAGATAAAAGAATCCCTTTTGTACATGATTTCCATCCTTGTGCTTATCTTCTACACAACACCATCCGTAGACACTGGAGTCTACTACATACAGCCCATCCTGAAGTTATAGAATTCAACAAACCATTCCTACCCTGCTTCAGACGCCCACAAAACTTTAGAGATATTCTTGTAAAGGCAGATATAGGTTCCACCATTTCCCAGAAAAAACAAAGATTTCTCATGAATCCCAAGTACGGGACTTTCCCTTGTTTACACTGTACGCAGTGTAATAATGTACAAAGAGGTGACTCCTTCTATCACCCCATACAGGAAAAAAGTACAGTATCAGTGACTACTACACATGTAATTCGTCCTTTGTAATTTATCTCATAAAGTGCCCATGTGGTCTCTTATACGTGGGTGAAACGACCCAACCAATAAAGGATCGAATTTCCAAACACAAAAGCACCATTAGGTGCAAAAACATGTTACTCCCGATTCCTGCTCATTTCATAAATACTGGCCATACCATTGCCCAACTAAGATTTCAAATCATAGAGCAGATTGCACCATCTCGAAGAGGGGGTGATCGCATTAAAATGCTTAAAAAGAGAGAAAGCTTTTGGATTCACAAACTAAATACCCTAGCCCCAAAAGGGTTAAACAGGGATTTTGATATTCAAGCGTTTATCTAACATCATTTCATATCTTATTATAACTACATATGTCTTTCTCTATATATATGTGCATCTAGATATATACTGTCTTTATTTTGAAAAATATATAATCTTATCGTGGGTATTAATTATATATTTGTCTGTTTCAGAATCCTTAGAATAAACATCGGATCACTTCTGTCACTCACGTCACAAGACTCTGTGCACCGCTTTAAGAATATTTGCACTATAAGCATCGCACTTCCTGAAATGCAGATCTGTAACAAGTAAGGTCAGCTCTCACCTAGCACCTAAAGGAACGCAAGCGGTGACGTCAGTGGAACGCACGCTGAGCCGTTTCCGGTCACACACTTCCGGTTTCGGCAGCCATGACACCTGCACCATGCGTCTCATTTAAACTGAGCGCAGGAAGCAGACAGCAGCTATTGAGACAAGCGGTGGACACCGCGTCTATGCTGCAGACACATCTAACACTCCACCTGCGTTTAAGGTAATTGCTTGTATTCACACTGCATCACCTATGCTTATAATTTACTATTCTATGGCACTTTATAAAGCGGTTCCTCCATACCGTTTATCTCCACAGAGTACAACCTTATACTATTGATTTCAACGGTATGTACCATCTAGTATCTAGGTTACCTAGTAACATCACCAAAAGCCTGTTATACTTACCTAAACACATTCCTCTATAGGAACAATAAACTCTATCAGCAAAAATTATATATGGGTACGTACCCCCCTTTTTAAGGTTTTCACTTTTCACCCTAATCACTTGATTCCTTTCTTAAGGCACCATAGACAATAATATATAATATACTATATATATTAAATAAGATGCTTTATATGTTGTTGTGGATTCCTATATACAGCAAAATGAGATTCAATCACTGTACATTATGTTCATACCTTATTTTTTATTGTCTAATTTTCATTTTATTATTATTTCTTATATTTACATTTATTAACATTCATATTACAGCATACTGATGAAGGTCATTAGACCGAAACGTCTGCCATTTATGATTTTGCTGAGACTGTATGTAAATTCCAATTAAATAGCATTTTGTTGCATCCACTGGTGTGTGCCAAATTTATAACTATATATCACACACGGGTTGGGACCCTAATTTGTGCACCACCTTTACAACTAATATATAGTTGTGCCAACGTCTTTGATTTATCATGCTTATGATGGTGTCGTCTGCGCTTACCAGCCGTGTGCATTCCTCAAAACACTGAAAGACTTTACAGAGGTCTTTCAGCTTTGACCACTGCACACCCGACAACTCCATGTCTGCCCTCAGACTGCCTGCCCGTGTATTCTCCTACAAATGCATTACAGCCTGCCTCTGTTCGCACAGCCTCTCAACCATGTGCATGGTGGAGTTCAACCTTGTTGCAACGTCTATGATTAGGCGGTGCTTGGGGAGGTGGAGCGATCGCTGCAGCCTCTGCATACGACTGGAGTCTACGGGTGAGCGACGGATGTGCGACCACAGTCTTCACACCTTATGGAGCAGGGCTGTTAACTCCAGATAATTATTTAGGAAGCACTGCACCACCAGGTTCAAGGTGTGAGCCAGACAAGGAATGTGTCTGAGTTTTGCCAGGCCTATGTGTTGTGAATATGCTGGAGGCGGCTTCTGAGCTGGGGCTCCCTCCGGTGGTTGCTGAGGGTAATGAACTGATTAATGAATGGCCTTCAACTGGCGCTGAATTGTAGGATATAAGTTGCCTGATTTCCCAGCAGCCTTGCCGGTTATCAATTGTTCTTCTGGTCTTGCTTGAAGCACTGCTAGTTTCCTGCTCTCCTTCAGATAAGTGTTTGCTGTTTTTTTTTTCTCTGTTTGATTTTCTCTGCTGGTTTGCTGCCTGCAGTGGACTGCAGCCTGTCCCCTTTTGGGGGTCTGGTGCTGCAATTGTGCTCCGTTTGTGTCTGCACTTTTGCTTTGCTCATTTGTTACATTTAATTTGCTGAATAGCGTTTTGTTACACCAGAGATCTGATTTAGGTGGAAGAGGTCGTGTGATCTCATGTTTTTTGGCAATCAGAAGTATTGGTATTTTTGTTAGGGTTTTTGTTGGATTGCAGTCAGAATTCTTTCCTGTACTTTTCTGTCTAGATAGATTGGGCCCCAGCGTTTGCTCATTCTATTTTCTGTCTGTGTCTGTGCTTTCTTCTTGTCTAACCGCCATTACATGTTTGGGGGCTTCCTATTTTCTTTGGGGATCTGCTCCGGGGCAGATAGCTTTCATCTTTCTGCCTTTAGGTGTAGTTATCTCTCAGGCTGTGATGAGGCGTCTAGGATCAACGTAGGAACGCTCCACGGCTACCTCTAGTTGTGTGGTTAGTTCAGGTTACTGCAATCCAATAGGTTCCAGCCTCTCTGGTGTATTACCGCTTTTGCTATTTTTTGCCATTTCTCCTCAGTTACCGAAACATAACAGCTATGCTATGACTACCTTGACTGGCGCAAGATGTAGACTGCCCAGCCATGACTCAGTTTCTCGCTGCAAGTAGTCGGCCAGTACCTCCGCGGTGTGTCTGTTGTCGCCCAAAGACATCATCTTTAAAACAGCCTGCTGACGCTTACCACTAGCTGTTCAATAGAGGGACACCTCGTGTGCAACACTGGCAGCTGCGGATGGAGTGCTCGTGCGACTGCACTTTGTCAACGAGCTTTCACTTATGGAGGAGGTGGAGGAGGTTCGAACGCCTACAGCCAACTGTTGCCTATACCGTGGGCTAGGCAGCACTGTCCCACCGCCGCTGTCCCCTGTAGACCCTGCATCCACCACATTCACCCAGTGCGCAGTGATGGACACGTAACTGCCCTGGCCATGCCTACTGGCCCATGCATCTGTTGTGAGGTGCACCTTTCCACTCACTGATTGTTTGAGTGCATGGACAATGCGGTCTTTCACATGCAGGTGGATGGCAGGGATGGCTTTTCTAGAAAAGAAATGCCGACTGGGTAGGTCATAGTGTGGGACAGCGTAGGCCATGAGCTCTCGGAACGCTGCGCTTTCAACAAACGGAAGGGCATCATCTCTAATGAGATCAGTTTGGCAATGTAGGCGTTCAAAGCCAGTGTACGCGGATGAGAGGATGAGTACTTTCTTGTCCTACTCAGAGTGTCTGCTAGGGTGAGCTGGACTTGAGAGCTGCATATGGGTGAACTAGCGGTGGACATGACGGACTGAGAGGGGGTTGGTGATGGTGGTGGTGGTGGTGATGGCCTACATTCAGTCTTTCATTGCAAAAGCATTGTGATTCCCTGACTGCTTTGGCCTTGCGACAACACCTCAACAATTCTTGCTGGTGATGTGCTAACCGGTTGGCTTACAGTGGGGGAATCGATGGAGCGTTGGTGGCTACCTTCTGTCGGAGCAGGTGCACATGTGCTACCTGAGGTTTTGTAGTCTGTCCACTCTTGCAAGTGCATGTTGATTAAATGTCTAAGCATGCAACTGGTATTCAAATTTCGTAGGTGGTATAGTATGCGGGAAGGGGCACCTGAGTTTCATCAGGGTCAGATTCTGGCTCAGTAGACTGCGAGGGCAATGTAGTGCTCTGGGTGAATGTACCAGCAGAATCATCTAGCAGTGGCTGTGCATCAGTGCACTCCATGTAAGATACATGTTGGACTCGGGAATTCAGGATTTGACTTGATAACCCAGGCATGGTATGTGAAAAGAGCTCCATGGAGTAATCTGAAGTGTGGCCTGCCGCATCCTTCACTTTTGGTGAGGGTGAAGGACACAAAGAAAGGTGTTGTTCCTGACCAGGAGCCTGCACTGATGACTCAGTGCTTGCATTTTTTGAAACTTCAGAAGAGGAGGCAATAGAGCTGGATGCTGTTTCAGAAATGTAAGCCAAAACCTGTTCCTGATGCTCCGGCATTAAAAGCGGTTTACCTACTCCCAGAAAAGGGAGCCTTTCAGGCCTTCTTGAGCCAGACGATGACGCAGGCTCAACACCTCCTGCCTTAGGTGCTATTGTGCTTTTGGCACTACCAGCAGATGCACCACCACCACCACCATCAGTATCAGCTGGCCCCCCACATCCACGTCCGCGGCCTCTTCCACCATACTTCCTCATGTTTGGGAAAATGTACCCAAAATACCAGCAGATATATGGTAATTGTAAATCTCCGTATATATTTCAGGAGTAACACACAGACGATCACAGGCTCAGTCAGTATGGATAAGACCAGAATATAAAAAGCAGAAAAAGGGTACTGTATCACAAGTGTATAGCTGTATACAGTCTAGGGATAATTGTTATGTCCCATGAATGAGACATTTTCCAGACTGTCCTGTGTATTTTACATGCTGTATCGCAGTCTCTCATATTGTTTACTGTTGCTATGTGTCCCTGTGTTTGCATAGCTGAAATCCTTCCTTTACATCAAGTTTGTCCCTTCTGTCTCTCTGTCTCCCTCTTCTGGTATGATGTCATTTCCTTCTTCTTTCTCCTGTGTTTCATTCTCCATTTTGGTTTTATCAGAATCACATGTGTTTTCAGTCTGTCTGAAGAAAGTCTTTTTTACCTGCTGCTGTTTGTATGCATTCAACAAGAATTCTTAAAGAAATCAAAGTCTCTTCTGGATTCTTCATAACATGTGTGCCGGCAGCTGAGTTAAGCTATCTGCGACCGTCGCCAATTGTAAGTAAGGTAAAGAGATCCAGCATCTCACAGAGCCATTGTTACAGCCACAGGCCCCGGGGACAGAATAGTAAAAAAGACTTTTCAGATTCATCTGTAAAACCCACAGCTTCTATAAAGCTACAGAACTTCCTGCAGAGCATCCGCTCTCAACATATAAGAGTCTATACAGCTCCCCTTCTTCCTGTGAATCAGGATGGCTGAAGGAATGACTACACGGTCTCTGCCAGACCCATTGTCAGAGGAAGAGTGCATAGACCCTAATCCACCATTTAGTGAGAAGGCTAGACGTCTCACAAAGCCAACATGGAAAATAAGGGAGAATCTGGAATCCAGTAAACATGATCTTCTCCGTGCAACAGCAGCGCTATGGCAAAAACTCTTAAGCCACATAAATAGCCTGTCTCAGCCTGCTTCTCTCCAACGACCACTGGAGGGAGCTCTCGCACAACTGTGTTCAGATTATCAATGTTATGCAAAAATAACAGACCAGTATATCACAGTGTTAAAAAGACTTAACCTATCAGTTACCTGCAAAGAGCTGCAAGCTTTCCAAAAACTTAACTCTGAGAGAGAAAGCATGGTGCGCGATATAAAAGCCAAAACAGAGGCAAGAATCGCACTAATAGCCGAGATGTCATCTTGCATTTCTGGCTCTGCCAGACAGTCAAAGCGAACATCTAAGTTACGCTCTTCAAAATCCTCAACCCTCAGCGAACAGCTCATAAAAGCACGTGCGGAAGCTGAGGCCACTAAAATACAAGCTGCCTTCGCTCAAAGGGAAACTGAGATGAAAACTGAGGCCACTAAAATACAAGCTGCCCTAGAGGCCACTAAAATACAAGCTGCCCTAGAGGCCCTAGAGAGGGAAACTGAGATGAAAACTGAGGTCACTAAAATACAAGCTGCCCTAGAGGCCCTAGAGAAGGAACGCCAACACGCCATAGCCATGGCAAAGTTAAAGGTTCTGGAACAAGCCATCAGTGGGAGCCAAAGAGACAGCATCAGTTTAAGTGGTTTTGATACTGAAGACCCTCTTAAGCGTACTAGAGACTATGTACAAAGCCAACACAGTGCTATCCCTGCTCCTGCAATCTTTCCTGACCACACAGATGCTCCCCTGAAACAACAGGGTTTTGATACTGAAGACCCTTTTAAGCGTACTAGAGACTATGTACAAAGCCAACACAGCGCTATCCCTGCTCCTGCAATCCTTCCTGACCACACAGATGCTCCCCTGAAACAACAGGGTTTTGATACTGAAGACCCTCTTAAGCGTACTAGAGACTATGTACAAAGCCAACACAGCGCTATCCCTGCTCCTGCAATCCTTCCTGACCACACTGATGCTCCCCTGAGACAACAGGACACAGAGCGTTTATCCGCATCCTGCACCCAAGGTCAGTACAATTACAATACGCTGCCAATCTTGTATCCTGATCCACCTCTGTGCACCGAAATGTACCAGAAACCTGCAAATCACCAAATCTTATACTCAGAATCCTACGTACAGGCCAATATGCAGGCCAGTCACCACACTCCGGTCAATCACACAATTCCAGTCCCATGTGTGGCAGAAACTAAGCTCATTAAGCCAGTTAATGGACTGAACGCCTACGCTGTCCCATATATACCTGCATTCCCAGGTCAAATCACAGACTGTATGAACAAAGATATCCAGCCAGCATTGGTCCTTCCAAAATCGGAGAATGCTGATATGACTGGCCTCGCAAGGTACATGATTTGGCATGATCTAACTAAGACCGGTCTTACAGAGTTTGACGATAAACCTGAGAACTACAGGGGTTGGAAGTGTACCTTTGAAACCACGATCAGTGATCTCGGCATCACCGCCGCTGAAGAGCTAGACCTGCTAATCAGGTGGCTTGGGCCACAATCCACGGATCGGGTCAAGAGACTTAAATCTGTCCACATCAGTAATCCCATTGCTGGTCTCACTGCTGCATGGAAGAGGCTAAAAAGAAGCTATGGCAGTCCTGAGGTCATAGAAAGGGCCCTGTTCAAACAACTAGAGGATTTTCCAAAGGTATCTAATAAGGACAGTACAAGGTTCCAAGAGCTCAGCGACCTCCTGTTAGAGCTTCAGCTGGCCAAAGCAGACCCGTACCTTCCTGGCCTCAGCTACCTGGACACTGCTTATGGGGTAACCCCAATAGTTTCCAAGTTGCCACCCAATATCCAAAATAAGTGGGCCATGCTTGGATCAAAATACAAAAGGGAAAACCAAGTCTCCTTCCCTCCATTTTCCTACTTCTGTGAGTTCATCAAAAATATCGCAGAGTGTAAGACCGATCCAAGTTTTTCCTATGGAGAACACAGCGACCCTGTTTCATCTACTAAACACGACAGTCCACGTCTTAACTACAGGAACCACCAAGTTCCAATGTCCATCAAGAAGACTGATGTTCTTCCGGCACCTTCAGTATCACAAGATAAGAGCGACAAAGGTGAGAAGGTTGAGAATCCTAATCGCCAGTCTCCAATTCACAAACTGCCACATCCGCTGAAGAAGTGCATCGGCTTCAGGAAGAACCCCCTTCAAGAACGAAAGGAGCTCTTGAAGAAGTTTGGAGTATGCTTCAGGTGCTGCGCCTCTACCGAACATCTTGCTAAGGACTGTGTCATCCCCATCAAGTGTCTAGAGTGCGACAGCGAAGACCAGTACAGGCGCTCCATCCATCACAGCCTGACCTTCTCCCACCACAAGCCATGGCGGGGAGAGTACAGACCAAGTGACAAGCCATGTTGCGGTATCTTCCTCATGCACCGATGTCTGTGGAGAAGGTCTTCGAGACAAGTCCTGTGTGAAGATTTGCCTGTCATGGGTGTATCCCAAGGGCCATCCAGAGAAGGCAGTCAAGGTGTACGTTAGCCTGGATGACCAGAGCAACAAATCATTAGCCAGGTCAGAACTCTTTGACTTGTTTGATTTAAAAGGAGACGTCTATCCCTACACCTTGGGCACCTGCAGCGGCGTTTTACAAACCTCTGGAAAAGGGCCAGTGGCCTCATAATAACTTCTCTTGAGAAAGGCGCCATGGAGATACCACTACCCACGCTTGTAGAGTGTAACCAAATACCATTCAATAGGGAAGAAATCCCAACACCAGAAGTCGCTCTTCAGCATCCTCATCTCAGAATGATAGCCAAAGAGATGCCACCCCTGGACGATAAGGCAGACATCCTAATTCTCCTCGGCAGAGACATTATACGACTGCACAAGATGCGTCAACAAATCCACGGACTACTCAATGAACCATACGCCCAGCGCCTCGAGCTAGGCTGGGTCATCATTGGCAATATCTGTAGTGACCAGACAAAGAATCTGTAATGTATGTAGTACAGTTCATATAGCGTCTTGTGCTTGGGTGCGATGAAAATACATGAGACACAGGTTTGATATAGAAGGTCTTGTATTACTTCATACAAGTGGCAAAAATAGTCACACAGTTTGCAGATACAGAAGCAGGAGACACAGCAGGCCAGAGTAACTTAAGCTCAGCAATCACTCTCCACAACAGGTTCAGGATCTTCTTCTCTGTTACCGTAAGTCCATGCAAACGTGGATCTTTCAAAGAGCAGGGTTCCAGAGTCCACAAGTGTTCAGAGTTCCTCAGTAGGAATAGCTGGAGTACATAGTCCAAGGCTTCCAGGAGTCAGGTCACAGGTTCACTGCAGGCTAGATTCTGAAGCACTGATTGCTCAGCTGTGGCTGCTTAAGAAGCAAGAGGGAGAGAATCAGGGCGGGAACATGAAAGCTGAAAACTCCATATTGACTGAGGGCAAGATAGCTGCAGCAAGACAGAAAGCAAAATGGCTGACGGAAAACTGAGTTTCAAGAACATGTACAAAGAACCTTACATTACTCCCCCTTAGGGACAACCTCCGGATGGCCTCAGACCAGGCTTGTCTGGGTACCTCTGATGAAACTGGCGGAGCAAACGAGGAGCATTAACGTTATTGACTGGTTCCCATGAGTTGTCCTCCACTGGGTAGCCCTGCCATTTAATCAAATATTGTAACTGATTTCTGTATAACCTGGAATCTAGAATTCTTTCCACCACAAATTCTTCCTGACCATCGACTAGCACTGGGTCAGGGCAAGGAGAAGAACGTCCAGGAAACGTATTGGGTGTTGCAGCCTTTAGTAGGGATACATGAAAGACAGGGTGGATTCTCATAGTTCTAGGCAATTGAAGACGACAAGCAACGGCACTTATAATTTTACTGATTTTATAGGGTCCAATGTACTTATGTCCCAACTTAGACGATGGAATCCTTAACTTAAGATTTCTGGTTGACAGCCAGACCAGGTCTCCTACCTTGAAAGCTGGTGCAGGTTTACGAAATTTATCTGCTGCTTTCTTGTACCTTTCCTGAGCCAATTCCAGATTCTCCTTTAGAAGATCCATATTCTTCTGTAAAGACGTGATTCTTTCGGCCACTGCTGGTAAAGGCGTTTCTATGGGAAATCGTGGAAGAATGTTAGGATGATAACCTAGATTGGAGTAAAAAGGAGACTGCTTAGTGGAGGCGCTCTGAGAGTTGTTATAAGAGAACTCAGCCAATGGAAGTAGATCCACCCAATCATCCTGTAGGTGGCAGATAAAGCAGCGGAGATACTGCTCCAGAGTTTGATTGGTTCGTTCGGTCTGTCCATTAGTCTGGGGATGAAAAGCAGAAGAAAGGTTTACTTTAATGTCCAATGCTGCACAGAAATTTTGCCAAAACCTTGAAGTGAATTGCACCCCTCGATCCGAAATAACCTCATCCGGTACTCCATGTAAGCGAAACACATCTTTAATCATCAAATCTGATGTCTGTTTTGCAGTGGGTAAGCCGACACAAGGAATAAAATGAGCTGCCTTTGTTAAACGATCAACCACCACTAGAATGGTGTTTTTCCCTTGAGAGGTTGGTAACTCCACAATGAAGTCCATAGAAATGGATCCCCATGGGCGGGATGGGGTGGGAAGAGGTTGTAACAGACCAGTTGGTGAGGAGCGAGGTGTTTTGCATCTTGCACAGACTTCACATGAAGTGACATAGTTTAAAACATCCTTCCTGCAAGTGGGCCACCAAAAGAAACGAGAAAGAAATTCCTGTGTCTTTAAAATTCCTCTATGCCCAGCTATCTTGGAATCGTGAATGAGTTGCAGTACTCTCAATCTGACTGTTTCAGGAATATACAGACGTTGTCCCAGAATCCACACACCATTCTTAAAGACAAGACTTACGTCCCTTGGGGGTTGTGCCAACAAGGAATCCGCATGGTATGCTTCCTTGATGTCCTTAAGTAGGTCTTGATTATGAATCACTCCCAGGAATCTAGAGTCAGGAAGAATAGTCTTAGGAGGAGCAAGTGGACGGGTCTCTGCTGAATGAATCCTAGAGAGTGCATCAGCCTTTCCATTGCGTGATCCTGGTCTATAAGAAATGACAAAATTAAATTGGTTTAAGAAAAGATTCCAGCGAGCCTGGCGAGGAGTCAGGCACTTAGCCGACCTGATAAATTCAAGGTTACGATGGTCTGTCAGGACGACTATTTGCTGTGCAGCTCCCTGAAGAAGGTGTCTCCATTCTTTGAAGGCGGCAATAATGGCCAACAACTCTCTATTGCCCACATCGTAGTTCCTCTCAGCCGAAGACAACTGCTGGGAAAAGAAGGCACAGGGATGCAAGACATTCTTCTCACCTGTTCTCTGAGAGAGTATAGCTCCAACGGCACAATCTGAAGCATCCACCTCTATTATGAAGGCAAGTTCGGGGTTGGGATGTACCAAGATAGGTGCGGTGGTAAATTTATCTTTTAGACGAGAAAATGCTTCCTGGGCTTGGGGAGTCCAGGAGAACCTAGACTCTTTCCGGGTAAGTTGGGTGATAGGTGACACTACCTCAGAGAAATTCCTAATGAAACGTCTATAGAAATTGGCAAACCCGATGAAGCGCTGCACCTCCTTCACATTTCTAGGACTTGGCCAATCCTTGATGGCTTGGGTCTTACTTCCATCCATACTAATTCCTTGTGTAGACAGTACATACCCCAGAAATTGAATTTCGGTCCTATGGAATTCACACTTTTCAAGTTTGATGTAAAGATGGTTTTGTCTTAGACGTTCCAAGACCATTCTCACATGTCCATGATGTTCCTCTGTGGAGTTAGAAAAAATTAGAATATCATCCAAATAAATCACCACGAATGTATCTAGGAGATCCTTGAAGATGTCATTCACCAAGTGTTGGAAAGTGGCTGGGGCGGTACTCAGACCAAAAGGCATAACTAGATATTCAAAGTGTCCATAGCGTGACCTGAATGCAGTCTTCCATTCATCCCCAGGTCTAATACGGACCAAGTTATAGGCCCCACGGAGATCCAATTTAGAGAAAATTTTGGCATGCCGCACTCTCTCCAATAACTCAGGGATTAAAGGCAATGGATAACGGTTTCTAATAGTAACCTTATTGAGTTCCCTATAGTCTACGCAGGTCTCAGAGATCCATCTTTCTTCTTCACAAAGAAGATGGGTGCACCTGCAGGAGATGAAGAGGGGCGTATGAAGCCCTTGGCTAGATTTTCGTCTATGTAATCCTTTAAAGCCTTTAGCTCAGGTCCCGCCAGGGGGTAGATCTTACCAAAAGGTATCTCTGCTCCAGGCAATAATTCAATTGGACAATCATATGGACGGTGAGGGGGAAGCTGGTCAGCGTTCTTCTTGTCACATAAATCCACATAGTCCTGGTATACAGCTGGTAGTTCAGGGACTGACATGGTTCCTTTAGGAACAGAGCAAGCTGAAACTTCTGGACTCATCTGTTTCTCTGGAAAGTGTAATTCCTTGGTCTCCAAGTTAATGGTAGGGTTCTGAGCCTGCAGCCATGGTAGCCCTAGAATAATGGGAAAGTGGGGAGAAGAGATAAGCATAAAGGACAGTTTCTCTTGATGATCTTTACCCATAAGGACCCTTAAAGGCTCCGTTTCCTGATCCACTGGTCCAGAGGTCAGCAGGGAGCCATCCACAGTTTCCATCTGTACTGGAGTAGCCTTCTTCACTGAACGTATCCCCTGTTTCAGAGCAAAGGAGACATCCATAAAATTCCCACTTGCCCCTGAGTCGATCATAGCAGAGCTAGACACCCAGACTGAGTTAACCCAGAGTTTGATGGAAAGGAAGCAATGAGAATTGTTTTTCCTACAACTCAGCTGGGACACCGCTGAGGAAACTTGAAAAATTGCAGCGTTTACACAGTCATCGTCCTCAGAAGTAACGGAGTTTAAGTCCGAGAAATCAAGATCTGTTGCTGCAGATCTCTCTGGAGCCTGAGGCTCGGACCTGACAGATCTCCTCTCGCAACACTCACAGTGAATGAGTGCTGCAGTAGTCTTACGAGAACGGCTGGGGCAGTTTATAATGAAGTGCCCTGACTTACCACAATAGAAACATAGATTTTCCTTAAAACGATGTTCCTTGCGTGCATCACTAACCCGTCTTTGTAAAGAGTCTACCTGCATGGGTTCAAGTTCAGGTTCCCGTGTGATCCTACTCAAAGGTTTCTTAGCTGGGGAGGAAGGTAGGAAAAGGTTAGTGCGATTGCTTTCGAACCATCTCTCTTGCCTGCGTTCAGTCAGGCGAGCATCAATACGGATGCAGTAGTTAATAAAGTCACCTAACGCAGTGGGAGGGTCGGCACGAGCAAGTTCATCCTTAATTAGTGGAGACAACCCCTTTCGAAAAATAGATTTTTTGGCGGAACTGTCCCAGGTGGTATCAAGGGCCCATCTCCTGAAATCCAAGGCATATTCGGCTTCCGAGTGCTTACCTTGGCGCAAAGTTAACATGGCTGCTTCAGCTGTTGCACCTCGATTGGGGTCATCAAACACCTGCCCCATGGCTGAAATGAAAGCATCAAGATGATCCAAACATTCATCCTCAGTCTCAATCAGAGGGTTTGCCCACATCAAAGCCTTGTTGGTAAGTAACATAATTATAGTAAGCACTTTAGATCGTTCAGTGGGAAATTGTGAAGCATGTGCAGAAAAAAACAGATTGCATTGGTTAATAAATCCCCTGAATTTTTCACGTTCACCGCCAAAACGAAAAGGGGGCAACTTGGGAATCCCAGAACTTGGAGCTACGGCAGGAGCCTGGACTCGCTCCTCTAGAACCTCAATCCTGGCTCGCAAATCCTGGGCAGTCTGTCCAAACACTTGCAAATTGTGATTAGTGAGGTCCTGTAGGTTTGTAAAACGGGTTTTTATAGTCTGTAAATCTGCAAGGATATTATCAGTCACTCCGCAAAGTTCCTTTATGCGGGCCTCCATTTTCCAGATCTTTTAAGACAGGAGTACTGGAAGGAGAGGAGAAAAGAAAAAAAAAAAACAATAGTGTTTACCTGTGGTAACACTGCAAAGAGAAAAAAAAATTAAGGGAACTGCTCACCTGGAATGGTTGTGAGAAGTCACAACCACTATCATCACAGAAAGTTCAACCGGACATCTGATATCCACAGTTACAGCAGACACAAAAGAGGGAAGAGAAAAAAAAACAATAGTGTTTACCTGTGGTAACACTGCAGAAAAAAAAACTTAAGGGAATTGCTCACCTGGAATGGTTGTGAGAAGTCACAACCACTGTCATCACAGAAAGTACAACTGGACGTCTGATATCCACAGTTACAGCAGACACAGCCTTTCCAGACCCAGCAGACACTAACGTTTTGGCTTCAGAATCTTGTAATGTATGTAGTACAGTTCATATAGCGTCATGTGCTTGGGTGCGATGAAAATACATGAGACACAGGTTTGATATAGAAGGTCTTGTATTACTTCATACAAGTGGCAAAAATAGTCACACAGTTTGCAGATACAGAAGCAGGAGACACAGCAGGCCAGAGTAACTTAAGCTCAGCAATCACTCTCCACAACAGGTTCAGGATCTTCTTCTCTGTTACCGTAAGTCCATGCAAACGTGGATCTTTCAAAGAGCAGGGTTCCAGAGTCCACAAGTGTTCAGAGTTCCTCAGTAGGAATAGCTGGAGTACATAGTCCAAGGCTTCCAGGAGTCAGGTCACAGGTTCACTGCAGGCTAGATTCTGAAGCACTGATTGCTCAGCTGTGGCTGCTTAAGAAGCAAGAGGGAGAGAATCAGGGCGGGAACATGAAAGCTGAAAACTCCATATTGACTGAGGGCAAGATAGCTGCAGCAAGACAGAAAGCAAAATGGCTGACGGAAAACTGAGTTTCAAGAACATGTACAAAGAACCTTACAGAATCAGAACAACATCTCCTCTTACAAAACCGTTATCACGTCAGATGACAACGACTTGTCCTCCCTGTCATACTCACGTCACCAATGGATGAAGGAGAAGTCAAACGACACTACGTGTCAACAGCAACCATCCGATATTTCAAGTCCGCTTTATCCTCGAGACTACAACCTCGAGATAACAGCATTCGATCCTTCAACCAAGGACAACAACTCACTACCTACAGAGGGAGACAAAGTGATCATCAGGGTCATGAGCATCAAACCCACCGAAGACAACTATAACAGCTGGGTAGCTCCCTCACCTTCTCTTCCAGCAAAGACTAAGTTGCCAAGGGATCCACAGCAAGTAACTGCTAAGTTCCCAACCTTTGATACCCATCTCCATCACAAGCCTGGTCAAACCGAAGCCGTGCTAGACTTCAGTGCTCAGAGTGAGAGCCCCTCTCTCAACAGCCTACCTCTGACCGATGGTGCCAGCGTTTTCCCCACGCAATTCAGCCTCAGCTCACTGGCGGATGTTGAACAAGACACGTTCACTTCCCAAGCATCACCCTGTAAGGAACTTGCTATCGAACGAGGAGCCTCGCCTGTTGAAAACAGCATCGACGGTCCTCTTGGGTTTAAGACACCCATCGCAGTTCTAGGCAGGGTACCACTGAGACAGCTTGCTACTCAGGATATCAACGGGAACACTATGTTACCATCTCAGAGACAGCAAAGATGGGAGACGGCAAAGAAGTCTCTAAAAGCCTTACAACAAGTCCTGCCCGTAGTTCTGTAAAGACTCTTTCAACCGTCATCAAGAGACAAGTCTGCCTTTCCTACGACGTGTCTACGAGGACTACAGCTGCGGGAGCCTCTTCCAGCGTTTCAGAAACCGGCAAAAAGGTACAGAAGCTGAGCTCTCTTTACCCTGGACATCCTTTCAACTGGTCAGCCATCGTATCTGCTGACATCCATTTCAGGTTAATCATCTGCTGGCTCCTTCGAGCAGGAGTTACATGATCCTAGCTTTGTCTCTGAACTCTGCCACTGCGGGAAGCATTTCTCTGCATACTACTGCCATGCTAGTATGCAGAACTATTAACATCTGAATGAACTTTGAACTTTCCCTTGTTAACTTGAACTTTCATCTTTGGATTGTTTGGGTTGGTGGAGGCGTTTGCATGTTCCAGCTTCCCCAATCTGAAGATGGGTTCTCCCATAACTTGGTCTATCTAACCGTTGAGGACTTCACGTCATCAACCAAGAATTGGACTTACAACTGTTACAGTTTATTTCCGCATGTTGTGTTTCTACTTTATGTCTTTCAGGTCTACAGTGACATCTCCAGTGGACATCATAAAAATTATGAAATCTATAGATTTCAGACGGGGAGTGTTATGTCCCATGAATGAGACATTTTCCAGACTGTCCTGTGTATTTTACATGCTGTATTGCAGTCTCTCATATTGTTTACTGTTGCTATGTGTCCCTGTGTTTGCATAGCTGAAATCCTTCCTTTACATCAAGTTTGTCCCTTCTGTCTCTCTGTCTCCCTCTTCTGGTATGATGTCATTTCCTTCTTCTTTCTCCTGTGTTTCATTCTCCATCTTGATTTTATCAGAATCACATGTGTTTTCAGTCTGTCTGAAGAAAGTCTTTTTTACCTGCTGCTGTTTGTATGCATTCAACAAGAATTCTTAAAGAAATCAAAGTCTCTTCTGGATTCTTCATAACATGTGTGCCGGCAGCTGAGTTAAGCTATCTGCGACCGTCGCCAATTGTAAGTAAGGTAAAGAGATCCAGCATCTCACAGAGCCATAGTTACAGCCACAGGCCCCGGGGACAGAATAATAATTGTAAATCTCCGTATATATTTCCAGAGTCAGACACAGACTCTCACAGGCTCAGTATGGATTAGACCAGAATATAAAAAGCAGAAAAAGGGTAATGTATCAGAAGCGTACATCTGTATACAGTCTAGGGATAATTCTAAATCTCCGTATATATTTCCAGAGTCAGACACAGACTCTCACAGGCTCAGTATGGATTAGACCAGAATATAAAAAGCAGAAAAAGGGTAATGTATCAGAAGCGTACATCTGTATACAGTCTAGGGATAATTGTAAATCTCCGTATATATTTCCAGAGTCAGACACAGACTCTCACAGGCTCAGTATGGATTACACCAGAATATAAAAAGCAGAAAAAGGGTAATGTATCAGAAGCGTACAGCTGTATACAGTCTAGGGATAATTGTAAATCTCCGTATATATTTCCAGAGTCAGACACAGACTCTCACAGGCTCAGTATGGATTACACCAGAATATAAAAAGCTGAAAAAGGGTACTGTATCAAAAGCGTACAGCTGTATACAGTGTTGGGGTAATTTTAAATCTCTGTATATATTTCAGGAGTAACAACAGATGATCACAGGCTCAGTATGGAATAGACCAGAATATAAAAAGCAGAAAAAGGGTGATGTATCAGACGATTACAGCTGTATACAGTCTAGGGGTAATTGTAAATCTCCGTATATATTTCAGGAGTAACACACAGACGATCACAGGCTCAGTCAGTAATGATAAGACCAGAATATAAAAAGCAGAAAAAGGGTACTGTATCACAAGCGTGTAGCTGTATACAGTCTAGGGGTAATTGTAAATCTCCGTATATATTTCCAGAGTAACACACAGACGCTCACAGGCTCAGTATGGATGAGACTAGAAAATAAAAAGTAGACAAAGGGTAATGTATCAGAAGCATACAGTTGTATACAGTCTAAGGATAATTGTAAATCTCCGTATATATTTCCATAGTCAGACACAGACTCTCACAGGCTTAGTATGGATTACACCAGAATATAAAAAGCAGAAAAAGGGTACTGTATCACCAGATACCAGGTGTATATAGTATAGTGAAAAAATTGTAAATCTCTGTATATATTTCTGGAGTCACACACAGACGCTCTCAGGCTCAGTATGGATTAGACAAGAATATAAAAAGTTGAAAAAGGGTACTGTATCACAAGCGTACAGCTGTATACAGTCTAGGGGTAATTGTTAATCTCCGTATATATTTCAGGAGTCACACACAGACGTTCTCAGGCTCAGTATGGATTAGACAAGAATATAAAAAGCTGAAAAAGGGTACTGTATCACACGTGTACAGCTGTATACAGTCTAGGGGTAATTGTAAATCTCCGTATATATTTCCGGAGTAACACACAGACGCTCACAGGCTTAGTACACAGTGTACACACTGAAGATACAATTTGCATAATTAGCATATTTCCCAGAGGAGAATTGCGGCTTTAAGTCTCCTCATCTCGGCATGCTTAGCATGTTGATCTCCGCAAGGAGTGACGATACTTCTTGGACAATATTTCGGGAGTCACACACAGACGCTCTCATGCTCAGTATGGATTAGACCAGAATATAAACAGCAGAAAAAGGGTACTGTATCACCAGATACCAGGTGTACATAGTATAGTGAAAAAATTGTAATTCTCCGTATATATTTCAGGAGTCACACACAGACGCTCTTAGGCTCAGTATGGATTAGACCAGAATATAAAAAGCAGAAAAAGGGTACTGTATCACCAGATACCAGGTGTATATAGTATAGTGAAAAAATTGTAAATCTCCGTATATATTTCCAAAGTCACACACAGATAGTCAGCATGTATTTGTCCGTGATACCAGCCAGTACACGGTACTGTGTGAGGAGCGTACAGCTCTATACGGTGTGGGAAAAAATGAACGCTTGGTAACTGTGCAGAAAAAAAGAATAAAAGTATTAGTGCTGTGTAAAAAGCAGTCTGCACAGCAGTGTACACACAGCAATACAGCTATCAGGCAGCCTAATAACCAGCGCTGCTGCACACAAGAAAATCCTCCCCTGTCACTGCACACTAACTGTACAGCACAATCGCTGATGTGTGGCCCAGCTGCGCGTGGCACACATGTCTCCTGGAAAATGCACAGGAAAGGTAATTGTAAAGCCTGATATTCATTCACAACACACATTTCTCAACACTGCCACCAGAGGGCAACTTAGATTATTTAAGTAGTGTGACGTAGCAGAGATTAGATCAGTTGTGTGGAGGAGGAGAGGAGTTCAGTTCAGTCAGTAGTTCAGTCAAGCCTAGGGAGGCTCAGGAGTGAGTCATCCCATCCATCTTGAGGGAGATTCGTCGTTCTAGTCTTGGAGGGAGAGGAGATAAGACTGAGATCTGAAGGAGCTCCTGTAGCTCACCTCATACAGAAGTGGAGGCTAGTACGAGTGGACAAGTGAAGCACTCTAGCCTAGTCAGAGCTGCAACTGAAGCAAGTGAAACAGTTACCTCAGAACAAGCTGTCTGTGTTCTCTAGAAAGTGGAAAGTGACTCTCGGAGCTACAGCGTGTATACAGTCTGACGAATCGTCCTGTGAGCTGCTCTGGACAGAGTCTGGAAGGAAAGAAGGAAGGGAACCACTGCAGTTATAACAACGAGGCAACTGAGAACAGGTCAGTGAGCACTGGAAGGAAAGCTTACGACTACAACCACTGCTACCTGTGCTTATGTTAAGGGCAAGAGCAGGGCGACAGGCGAGTGGAGAAGAAGGAAGCGTGACCTGGGTGATAATCACCGTCACTTATTAACCGGACACCGGGGTCCGAAGCATTGCTAGTACTTCACGGCTAGTGATAGAAAACCGGAGGCCTTGCTGGACTTCAAGTCGCAGAAGGTAGCCCTAAGCGCTGATACGTAACCGGAGTCAGGGAGAACAGGGACTTTGAGCGGGACGCTGCAAAAGTAAGGACTTAGTTCTTTCCAACATCTGATAATCAGAGACAGAGAAGGCTCTACCACAATGTCGGCCGGGCGTAGCTGCCACAGCAGGAGTTAAACTTGACTTTATGCAAGTTAGGACTCATATACACTTCAAGGAGAAAGGAGGCCTTAAACCTGCTCAGCAATTCCCCGAATGTGCATTCTCCAACCTGACCAGCTTCCCAGGACATACCTGCAACATCTACAAGTAAAGGTATGGAAAGAGACTGCATTGTGTGTGACTGACTTCTTATCCGCACCCTGCATCACCATAGACTTTGAGGGACCAGTCCCACCTGTGGGGGACTTAACATCTAGCTGCCTAATAACATCCCCTCAGAAGATTCACCTTGCAGCGCTGGTCAAATTGATCAGAAACCACAGGTGGCGTCACAAACTATTACTAAAAATCCCCTGTAAATATCCCCCCATTGCATGACCGCCCAGGGCCACGGACCGAGCTCTGCTGCCAGTGACATCCCCATAGACTTCCATGGGCTCGGTGCCGAGTATCCCATAGCCCTGGTACCCACACCACTCGATGTGTGCGACTCACTATCAGCACAAGCACATAAGAACTTCTTTTTCCTGCCTAACTCTCTCCCTACTGATAAACAGCGGCAGCAACCTCTCCCTACGCTAAGATCGGCAGAAGTAAAATGGCGGTCGGCGGTCAGGGCTTTTATAGTCACTGTGACGCCACAAAAAGCAAGCCAATCACTGCAATGCCCTTCTCTAAGATGGTGGTGGCCGTTGCCCAAGTCATCTCGTTGCCCACAGTGTGCGTCCTTGCTCATTGGCTGAGAAAAGGCTCCTGCAAGCATTATGGGTAAACCGACTTTGGTGCTCGGGTCGATGACCGCATGACCGACTTCACGCTATGGTCGGGTTTTGCTCGGCGAAACCCGACTTTGGCTAAAGTCGGTGATTTTTTAATCTGACCACCTGTTTCGCTCAACTTTAATTATCTGTTTTCCTAAATATTGACCCGCTCCGAATTTACAAATCCACATGAAAACTCAATTTTGGTACAGAAAATGTATCCAGTTTGTGGAAGAGATTTATTCCAGTTTCTCTCCCTCTGCTGATACTTCAGTCTTTTGCTGATTTTCCATTTGCAAATCAGGATGGAAAATCTACGATATTTCAGTGTAATATGAATGTACCTGGGGGCGTAACTAGATCCTATTAGGACCTGGGACCCCTACAGCCATCAGTTTGTTGCTTGTATGTGTGGCTCCCTGTGGCTCAGCTGAGGTCCATATATTCCCTCTCCCTCAAGAAAAAACACAATTATATAGAAAACACATATAGAAAATTGCACTGCTATACCCATACTGCCCAAATACCACAAATAATACCGTGACACCACAATCGCATATTATTACCATTTGGCAACTGAATAATGAAACCAATCATTACCAAAAACCACGGTATCACGACCAATATCACCACTATACAGTAATGATATAGTGGGACATGTGAGTTATACACAGGGATATATGCACCATTTAGGTGTAAACTGTACAGATATCCAGTGACTTATACATGACATTCTCTCTGATCGTTGTCCTTCATTTCCTTTGTTCTATATCCATCCCAGACCACGATTGCAACTTCTTCCATCCATGTCTTGTTTCTGCATAATTTAACACAAAAATCTTTGGCTCGTCACCTTTATCCACCTCTAAACACACTGCACAGTGTGCCCTGCACAGTAATACTGCAGCACCTCATTGCCATACACCAGTTTTGTGCTCCCCACAATTAACAGCACCCCTCTTCTACCTACACACACTTACAGTGCCTTCTTGCAGAAGTCATGGCACAGTTGCATGTCTCTCTTTTTGTCCCAATCAAAAGCAGTGCCAGACCAAAGATCCAGGGCAGGCCCATTTCTTTTCAGGGCATGGTCGCGGTCGACCCTCTGCAACTGCAAATGTTATACCACTGGCTGTATTCTAATGGTGGCTTGTACTGAATCTGCCTACAGAGGATACTGTTAGTATTCAGGATCTACTACTTGTCCTCCATGGGAGTCACCAGTAGGAAATACTCAAAAGAGTAAACCAAGACTGTGACTATCTCTAGCAGTCCTGTAGAGGATAAATGGTGTGGCAGGTCATAAGTGTAAATTTCACTCCATACAAATGGAAACTGAAGTCCCTTATTCTGGTGAAGCAAGTAAAGGCAAGAGGCTGAGATACAGCAGCATGGGAATGGTTAAAAAGGAGCGATAAGAGCTAGCTCCAGTCGCTGATGTTCAGAGGCAGTACCTGGATGAATAACGCAACCCTGAACCCAATCTATTCACTTGTATATTTGTCAGAAAGGGGTTCAAGTGGATCTGTCACCAGATATCAATTTATAAACTGTATACATTAGTACATAGATATCATAGATCTGATGAGGCTGGTGTACATCCTTTGAAAATTCATCTCAGAATAGATTTATAATCCTGTTAGTCCAGTTTAGGAGCAAGAGAATTTTTTAATCCAAGTGAGTTCAATCTCTGTAGACCAAGACCGACTAACAGCTGCAGCTTGTACTGAACAGTGTGAGATTTCATCAGCAGCAGAGAGAAGGCACATTGAGGAGCTGTCAACCAGGTTAGGTGGGTGTAGATTCGGCAACAGCAGGGAGGAGGGTCACTGAGGAGCTGACAATCATACTAGATGTTAGGAAATTCAGAAGCTGCGGAGAGGAGTCGCACTTTGCTTTGGGTATTTCTGCATGAAGAAATCCTATTAAATGAATTGGATCTGTGATATATTGTCCATATCCTCCCTTTTTAGAGGCTTCTTGCCCTGTCTCTTTATAAACTACTGTTATATCCTGCAGCACATTAATTTGCTGTTACGGATACTGGTTGTGAATTGGTTGGTAAACTGTCCGTCATTATATAATTTTCTTAGGTCATATATGATTAATTAAGATAATGTGCAGTTTTTATTGGGAAATCTGGTCACAGATCAGCTTTAAGCCAGTGTCTATAGGAAACTAGGCCAGCTCATTCAGCTGGTCCTACCTTTCAAGAAGCTGTGCATAAATCCATAGTTGGTACTGATAAAATTCTATGGAGAGAGGAGGGGGAAGAGGTGGGAGGGGCTAGAGGGACACACAGACATTCTACTGCAAGTTCTCCTGAGGTGTGAGGAGCTAAAGACAGACACAGACATTCTACTGCAAGTTCTCCTGAGGTGGGAGGAGCTGGTGGCAGACACAGACATTCTGCTGCAAGTTCTCCTGAGGTGTGAGGAGCTAGAGACAGACACAGACATTCTACTGCAAGTTCTCCAGAGGTGGGAGGAGCTGGAGGGACACACAGACATTCTGAAGCAAGTTCTACTGAGGTGGGAGGAGCTAGAGGCAGACACAAACATTCTGCAGCAAGTTCTCCTGAGGTGGGAGGAGCTAGAGACAGACACAGACATTCTACTGCAAGTTCTCCAGAGGTGGGAAGAGCTGGTGGCAGACACAGACATTCTGCAGCAAGTTCTCCTGAGGTGTGAGGCGCTAGAGACAGACACAGACATTCTACTGCAAGTTCTCCAGAGGTGGGAGGAGCTGGAGGGACACACAGACATGATGCTGCAAGATTCCCTGAGGTGTGAGGAGCTAGAGACCGACACAGACATTCTGCTGCAAGTTCTCCGAAATCAACAGTTACAGCCCTCTATAGAACTTTATGAGCACCATCTGTTATATCCTATCTCAGTAATGGCAAAATCTGTATACACTGAAGACACAATTTACCTATGAACTGAGAGTTTTAAAACTGGAAAGGTTCAGTCCAGGAGGAAAAAGAAGCAGTTTTCACAAATATATATTACAAACTTTCTTAATTTCACACGTTTTGTTGATTTATGAAAAACAAATTAAACTGTCAATAACTATTTAAGGGACGTTTAGAGTATTTGTAGCAGGTTAGGGTAGCAAATAAACGAAACAATCGTCCAGGCGTTCACAGAAAAGTATCATTTTTTGTATTTATATCTTCCATTAAGATCCCTTCCATGTTAATGGGAAGAAGTTCTATAAGGCTTCAATGTGCAGATCAAGACTAAAACTTATATTAAGAAGCAGAAACATTCTTGATACAGAAACATTTCTAGCAAATATTTCAAGTGCTGCTTTCAAAAGAAAAAGCAAAAAAGCAATTCATGTGAAATCACACACTGCACATAGAAGCTATAAATACCCGCAATATATAGGGCACGACGCCGTCTGAACTCTCATTCCTGGTTATGTAACTTCTACATCTCCACAGTGAAACATAATAAAACAGACAAATGATGCACAAAATCACAAACATTGCAATTCTTCATATTCAATTTATGCACTAAATCAATTGTCACCTTTGAGTTGCATAATTTGTATTTAAGTCTTACAGAGGATCTGTCACCAGATTTCACAAAACAAACCGCATACATCATTAAGTACATCTCCTAGATCCAATGAGGCTGGTGTACTTACCAAGGAATTCCATGTCAAAATGATTGTATAATTGTTTTGAAAAGTTTTCATGCCTAATATTAAAATAATCATTCTATAGATCCAGCCGTAAGTGGACTCATAAAATGCTCACATTAGTATCGGGATTGCACAGTCATTCTGACATGACATGGCTTTTCAAAGTAAGTACAACAGCCTTATCAGGTTGAAGAGATCTATTTAAAGGGAATCTGTCAGCAGATTTTCGCTAACTCATCTGAGAGCAGCATGATGTAGAGAAAGGGACCCTGATTCCGGTGATGTATTACTTAGTTTACTGGGTGCAGCATTTATGACACAATCAAAGCTTTTAGATGTAGCAATGCAGCGGAGCTCAGAAAGCTAACCTCCCCATGCCCCTGATTAGCAGTTTTCGTGAACATTGTATAATGACAGCTGCTAATCAGAGCTGGGGACGTGGTTGGACCAGAACTAGACCTGCTGATAAAACTGTCACTGTATGAAAACAACATCACAAGGCCTAATAAGTGGCACATCAGTGAAATCATGGGCCCCTACCTGCTGACAGATTCCCTTTAATTGATTCCGGACCACGTCTGCTCAGCCTACATTCTACTCCGCTGCATTTTAAAACATCGCTGCATAGTAAATCAGATACCTGTGGTTGTGCCTTAGTGAAGAGCTAACTGTCAGACACAGCCGGACTCCCTATAGAGAAGGCAGAGAAGGTTTATTACCATTTCTGCCTTCTCTGTCACTATATACACAATGCTGAAGATGCTCTATCTCCTAACGACTTATCAGTCATGTGATTTCTGGGTGTACAGTCATGGCCAAAAGTTTTGAGAATGACACAAATATTAATTTTTACAAAGTCTACTGCTTCACTTTTTCTAATGGCAATTTGCATATACTCCAGAATGTTATAAAGAGTGATCAGCTTAACAGCAATTACTTGCAAAGTCAATATTTGGCTAGAAAATGAACTTTATCCCCCAAAACACATTTCAACATCATTGCAGCCCTGCCTTAAAAGGACCAGCTAACCTCTTTTCAGTGATTGCTCCATTAACACAGGTGTGGGTGTTGATGAGGACATGGCTGGAGATCAATCTGTCATGATTAAGTAAGAATGACACCACTGGACACTTTAAAAGGAGGCTGGTGCTTGGCATCATTGTTTCTCTTCTGTTAACCATGGTTATCTCTGAATAAACACGTGCAGTCATCATTGCAATGCACAAAAATGGCCTAACAGGGAAGAGTATCGCAGCCAGAAAGATTGCACCTCAGTCAACAATCTATCGCATCATCAAGAACTTCAAGGAGAGAGGTTCCATTGTTGCCAAAAAGGCTCCAGGGCGCCCAAGAAAGACCAGCAAGTGCCAGGACTGTCTCTTAAAAGTGTTTCAGCTGCGGGATCGGGCTACCAGCAGTGCAGAGCTTGCTCAGGAATGGCAGCAGGCAGGTGTGAGTGCATCTGCACGCACTGTGAGGTGGAGACTCTTGGAGCAAGGCCTGGTCTCAAGGAGGACAGCAAAGAAGCCACTTCTCTCCAGAAAAAACATCATGGACAGACTGATATTCTGCAAAAGGTACAGGCAGTGGACAGCTGAGGACTGGGGTAAAGTTATTTTCTCTGATGAATCCCCTTTTCGATTGTTTGGGACATCAGGAAAACGCCTCATTCGGAGAAGACAAGGTGAGCGCTACCACCAGTCTTGTCTCATGCCAACTGTTAAGCATCCTGAAACCATTCATGTGTGGGGTTGCTTCTCAGCCAAGGGAATCGGCTCTCTCACAGTCTTGCCTAAAAACACAGCCATGAATAAAGAATGGTACCAGAATGTCCTCCAAGAGCAACTTCTCCCAACCCTCCAAGAGCAGTCTGGCGATCAACAATGCCTTTTCCAGCATGATGGAGCACCTTGCCATAAAGCAAAGGTGATAACTAAATGGCTCAGGGAACAAAACATAGAGATTTTGGGTCCATGGCCTGGAAACTCCCCAGATCTTAATCCCATTGAGAACTTGTGGTCAATCATCAAGAGACGGGTGGACAAACAAAAAACTAAAAATTCTGACAAAATGAAAGCATTGATTGTGCAAGAATGGACTGCTATCAGTCAGGATTTGGTCCAGAAGTTGATTGAGAGCATGCCAGGGAGAATTGCAGAGGTCCTGAAAAAGAAGGGTCAACACTGCAAATATTGACTTGCTGCATTAACTCATTCTAACTGTCAATATAAGCTTTTGTTACTCATATGTTTGCAATTATATTTCTGTCTGTGATAAAAACATCTGTCAAACACACACATAAAAACCAGAGGGCAGCAGATCATGTGAAAATATCATATTTGTGTCATTCTCAAAACTTTTGGCCATGACTGTAGGGAGAGAGCAGGAGCTGCTCATTCCTAGGAGACCCTCAGTCAGCTCTGCTATGCAGTCAGGAGGCTGAATTTCCACTGTAACTGGGGCTAACATACCAGCTGGAGTTACAGGGGAAATCAGGTTAAAAGAAATAGTATTTAAGTGTTTTGTGACCTAATGGGGGTAGAATATTCAGGTTAAAAGTATTTAAGTGTTTGGTAACCTTATGTGAAATAAACAAAAAATAAATATATGAAAAAAATAATCAAAAAATAGGTAGTAAATAAGTAAATAAATAAGCCACTTCAACTCCAAATTGTTGTTACTAGCCCCGTCCCTGTCTAAAAAAAAAATATGCCTGATATAGTACAAGAATAATTGTTAAAAAAAGAACACATTTAAAAACATATTTTAGTCGTCCTTAGTGGTCATAAAAAGAAACTATGAAAATGTGAAAAACAGACGTATTTACTTTATTTTCCTAATGATATTGCCTATTATCAGCAAAAAACATAAATAAAAAAAACCATAATGAAGCTGGTTAGGAACGGGGGCAAATGGTGTATTCCTGTACCGGTTTATAATGAATGGTGCTAGTGTTTCCAACCACTTTACATAAATTTTGTTATGTTGAAGCGCCACCCTGTGGATATTTTTCATATGGCAGACACAAATTTATGTTGCCGCTTTCTAGGACTGTCCTGTAAGGAGTTCTCCTAATATATCAGCTATGGGCTGGTTCATCTGGGCATTTTGCATGCTGCTCTAGATCTATGGTGCTCTGAAGCAGGATTCATTAAGAGGCGATTCTTTCAGCTTCTATTTCCCTGCATCAGACATGCACTCTAGTCATTGTGAACTGGAGGACGTCTCGGTTTTAATTTTTGGTGGTGTAAATTATGACTTTTTTTCTGCACTTTTCTAAAAGTAGATGCAACATTTTTGAGCAAACTTGTAATTTGCTGAGATTTCAAAAACAATTTTATGCCAGATTTCTATTAGATGAATCGTCCTGATATAGGAAAAAAAACACCCATAGTCAGCACTTTTAGCTTACGTTTAGGTTCAGACTACTTGCAATAGATGAGTCCTGTGCCCCACTCTGTTGTCCGTGCACACTTGGTGCAACCCTCCACAAGGTTGTGGCAAAACAGAGAAATCCAGAAACCGGGGCA
Organism: Oophaga sylvatica; assembly: GCA_033576555.1. Taxonomy (NCBI): domain Eukaryota; kingdom Metazoa; phylum Chordata; class Amphibia; order Anura; family Dendrobatidae; genus Oophaga; species Oophaga sylvatica. The sequence goes on along the minus strand of JARQOD010002580.1, from coordinate 42,862 downwards.
CCCCACGTCCTCATTTTGGTGACTTTATTAATACAGAAAAATAACAACGCTTTGGCAGTACAGGGCCTTTATCAAGTCATAAAAAGTGCATCTCTCTCTTTTTTATTACTTGATAAAGACCCTGCGTGGCTGAAACGTTGTGATATTCTCTCACTAATAAAGTCACCAAAAGGAGGATCGGTGGTGCCCCTGTATATATATATATATATTATATATATATATATATATGTGTATATATATAATACCTTAAAAAAGTGCTCCATTCAATAAGGTAAATGAATAAATATAAAGTATGCATCGAATCAAACCTTCATTACAAGGGAGGCACCTTCAGGTATTAAAAAAAACTAAAGATGAAAGGGACACCAAAATCACTTCAAGAGATGATTATACACATTGTATTTTCCAGAGATCAAGCCCCTAACGCACGTTTCGCTTGTTCATTCTTCAAGCAGCCTATCAGCTGCATGACCAACAGAGAACATGTATCTTCCTATGAGTGTATAGAGGTTGATCTGTCAGTCAAGAAGAGCTGAGCAGTGAAGCACCGGTGATCTTGAGTGCCTCCACTGCCTTGCCCCCGCAAGGACGCATACTTACTCATCACCCTGGCCGCCCGTCCGTGTCTCCTGTATCTGATCCCACTCTACAGGGTCTGTGCCCATCTGGATAATCACCTGGCAGCACTTAGGATGCGCAAGAGTGCTTTCTGTCTCTAAAAGAGACAGTGCACACTCTCCTAAAGCATCCCCAGCCAATAGCTGGGAGACAATTACTACTTAAGGCCCCTCCACCTGATGGGAAGTGCCTGAACATGTATACTCTGCATGCTTGCTAGTTCTCAGGTCCCTGTTCTAGTTTATCTTCCAATACCCGCCTGTATACCAGCTGTACTTGCCGAAACTGTCTGCCTGCACTTACTGTGCCCATCTGTATACCAGCTGTACCTGCCTGCACCTGCTGAGTGCACCTGTATACCAGCTGTACCTGCCTGCACCTGCTGAGTGCACCTGTATACCAGCCATACTTGCCTGCACCTGCCGTGCTCACCTGTATACCAGTTGCACCTGCCGTGCCCACCTGTATACCAGCCATACCTGCCTGCACCTGCCATCCTCTCCTGTATCCCAGATGTACCTGCCTGCACCTGTCATGCTCACCTGTATACCAGCCATTCCTGCCTGCACCTGCCGTGCTCACCTGTATACCAGCCGTACCTGCCTGCACCTGCCGTGCTCACCTGTATACCAGCCGTACCTGCCTGCACCTGCCGTGCTCACCTGTAGACCAGACATACCTGCCTACACCTGCTGTCCTCACCTGTATATTTCCGGAGTCACACACAGACGCTCTCTCAGTATGGATTTGACCGTAATACAGAAGGCAGAAAAAAGGTACTGTATCAGAAGATACCAGCTGTATACCGTGAAGGGGAAAATTTAAATCTCCGTATACAGTACAGACCAAAAGTTTGGACACACCTTCTCATTCAAAGATTCTTCTGTATTTTCATGACTATGAAAATTGTAGAATCACACTGAAGGCATCAAAACTATGAATTTACATATGGAATTATACATTACACTTTACAAAAAAGTGTGAAACAACTGAAAATATGTCTTATATTCTAGGTTCTTCAAAGTAGCCACCTTTTGCTTTGATTACTGCTTTGCACGCAGAAAAGGTGAACGGATGGACTCTACATGCCTGGTTCCCACCGTGAAGCATGGAGAAGGTGGTGTGATGGTGTGGGGGTGCTTTGCTGGTGACACTGTTGGGGACTTATTCAAAATTGAAGCGGTGAGCGGTCCAGCTTACCCCAAACCATCTCGATTGGGTTCAGGTCTGGTGACTGTGGAGGCCAGGTCATCTGGTGTAGCACCCCAACACTCTCCTTCTTGGTCAAATAGCCCTTACACAGCCTGGAGGTGTGTTTGGGGTCATTGTCCTGTTGAAAAATAAATGATGGTCCAACTAAACGCAAACCGGATGGAATAGCATGCTGCTGCAAGATGCTGTGGTAGCCATGCTGGTTCACTATGCCTTCAATTTAGAATAAATCCCAAACAGTGTCACCAGCAAAGCACCCCCACACCATCATACCACCTCCTCCATGCTTCACGGTGGGAACCAGGCATGTAGAATCCATCCGTTCACCTTTTCTGCGTGCAAAGCAGTATTCAAAGCAAAAGGTGGCTACTTTGAAGAACCTAGAATATAAGACATATTTTCAGTTGTTTCACACTTTTTTGTAAAGTGTAATGTATAATTCCACATGTGTTAATTCATAGTTTTGATGCCTTCGGTGTGATTCTACAATTTTCATAGTCATGAAAACACAGAAAAATCTTTGAATGAGAAGGTGTGTCCAAACTTTTGGTCTGTACTGTATATTTCCGGAGTCACACACAGATAGTCAGCATGTATTTGTCTGTGATACCAGCGGTACATGGTAGTGTGTGAGGAGCGTACAGCTCTATACAGTGTGGGGAAAAATGAGCGCTCGGTAACTGTGCTGAAAAAAAGAATAAAAGTATTAGTGCTGTGTAAAAGCAGTCTGCACAGCAGTGTACACACAGCAATACAGCTACCAGGCAGCCTAATAACCAGCGCTGCTGCACACAAGAAAATCCTCCCCTGTCACTGCACACTAACTGTACAGCACAATTGCTATCAGCACAAGCACATAAGAACTTCTCTTTCCAGCCCTAACTCTCTCACTACTGATAAACAGCGTCAGCAACCTCTCCCTACTGTTAAGATCGGCAGAAGTAAAATGGCGGTTGGCGGTCAGGGCTTTTATAGACACTATGACGCCCCCCAAAGCAAGTCAATCACTGCAATGCCCTCCTCTAAGATGGTGGTGGACGCTGCACATGTCATCTCGTTGCCCACAGTGTACGTCCTTGCTCATTGGCTGAAAAAAGGCGCCCGAAAGCATTCTCGGAAAACCGACTTTGGCGCTCGTTTTGCCGACCGCATGACCGACTGCACGCTATGGTCGTGTTTCGGCCAACGAAACCCGACTTTTTCGAAAGTCGGTGACTTATGAATCTGACCGACCTGTTTCGCTCAACTCTACGGCTGGCTATATGTGTAATCTAGAGATGGGAACTGTTAATGTGTGATTGGTGAGAAGTGGAGTTTTTCCAAGAGAGAGCGGTGGGACTGTGGAAAGTTTGAGGGTGGAGGGCGGGGTTAGGGTGGAGTCTGGGCGGAGTCTCAAGGGGGCCCCAAAATTTTGCCAGTATGGGGCCCCGAAATTCGAAGTGGCAGCCCTGCCAGCCATACCTGCCTGCACCTGCCGTGCTCACCTGTATACCAGCCGTACCTGCCTGCACCTGCCGTGCTCACCTGTATACCAGCCGTACCTGCCGTGCTCACCTATATACCAGCCGTACCTGCCTGCACCTGCCGTGCTCACCTGTGTACCAGCCGTACCTGCCTGCACCTGCCGTGCTCACCTGGATAGCAGCCGTACCTGCCTGCACCTGCCATGCTCACCTATATACCAGCCGTACCTGCCTGCACCTGCCGTGCTCACCTGTATTCCAGCTGCACCTGCCTGCACCTGCCGTGCTCACCTGTGTACTAGCCGCACCTGCTTGCACCTGCCGTGCTTACCTGTATACCAGCCGTACCTGCCTGCACCTGCCGTGCTCACCTGTATACCAGCCGTACCTGCCTGCACCTGCTGTGCTCACCTATATACCAGCCGTACCTGCCTGCACCTGCCATGCTCACCTGTGTGCCAGCTGGCACCTGCCGTGCTCACCTGGTTACCAGCCGTACCTGCCTGCACCTGCCGTGCTCACCTGTATACCAGCTGTACCTGCCTGCACCTGCCGTGCTCACCTGTATACCAGCCGTACCTGCCTGCACCTGCCATCCTCATCTGTATACCAGCCATACCTGCCTGCACCTGCCATGCTCACCTGTATACCAGCCGTACCTGCCTGCACCTGATGTGCTCACCTGTATACCAGCCGTACCTGCCTGAACCTGCCATGCTCACCTGTATACCAGACATACCTGCCTGCACCTGCCGTGCTCACCTATATACCAGACGTACCTGCCTGAACCTGCCTGCACCTGTATACTAGACGTACCTGCCTGCACCTGCCATGCTCACCTGTATACCAGCCGTACCTGCCTACACCTGCTCTGCTCACCTGTGTACCATTCATACCTGCCTGCACCTGCCGTGCTCACCTATATACCAGCCGTACCTGCCTGCACCTGCCGTGCTCACCTATATACCAGACGTACCTACCTGCACCTGCCGTGCTCACCTGTATACCAGCCGTCAGGGCCGCCATCAGGGCATTACTGCCCTGACTGGCTTATGGAGCCCGGTTGGCACAGGGGGCCCACAATGGGCCCCGTCTCATCTGCTCACCGGGCCCCTACTGGCAGGCTAAACCGGGCCCTTAGCGGCGCTGCAGCAGTTCAACACTATTGACGTGTGGGCCCGTGCCCGCACGTCAATAGTTAACAGCCGCCAGCCAATCAGAGGCTGGCAGCTGATGTCAGCCGCATCGTGCACGTTGCCAGCGTCTGATGTTATTGTCAATCGCCGGCGAGTGCGCGCTTCAGGAGCGCGGCCAGGTAAGGCTGTGGTTTCACGGTCCGGAACCACAGTGCTTTGGACGGAGCGGAAAGCCCGCTCCTCCCAAAGCCCCGCCCCCTTGTGAACGCGCGGTCAATCCTGATGTACTCATTGAACACATCCGGAATCACCGCAGCGCTACACAGGCCTGTGTTATTTCCACTGCGGCGACGTACCGTCGCCGTAAGGGAAAAGGACATGCTGCGATCTGAAAAGACGCGCCGCATGTCCGTTAACGCAGGTCTACCGCCTGTGTGTTTTTTACGCTTAGTGGAGACCGGATTTCTTGAAATCCCCTCCACTATGCTGTAACATCTGGACGCTGCGTGTTTGACGCTGCGGCTGTACACAGCGTCAAACACGCAGCATTTACTGAAGGAATCCTGACCGTGGAAACACACCCTAAGAATAACTTGTTTTTTTTAATTTTTATTGAAAGCGGCGATCGGTGGGGCCCGGGGCAGACTGTGAGACACGGGGCAGAATGGACATGGGGGAAGAATACAAGACATGGGGGCAGAATGCAAGACATGGGGGCAGAATGTAAGACATGGGGACAGAATGCGAGACATGGGGCAGAATTCAAGACATGGGGCAGAATGCCAGATATGGGGGCAGAATGCGAGACACGGGGCAGAATGGACATGGGGAAGAATGCAAGACATGGGAGCAATAAAGCAAGACATGGGCAGAATGCAAGACATGGGGGCAGAATGCAAGACACGGGGCAGAATGCGAGACATGGGGCAGAATGCCAGACATAGGGGCAGAATGCGAGACATGAGGGCAGAATACGAGACACGGGGCAGAATGGACATGGGGAAGAATGCAAGACATGGGAGCAATAAAGCAAGACATGGGGCAGAATGCAAGACATGGGGGCAGAATGCAAGACACGGGGCAGAATGTGAGATATGGGGTCAGAATGACACAGGAGGGTCCAGAATGTGACAGTGAGACACAGGAGGGGGCAGAATGTGACAGTAAGACACAGGAGGGGGCAGAATGTGACAGTAAGACACAGGAGGGGGCTGAATGTGAGACACAGGAGAGGGCAGAATGTGACAGTGAGACACAGGAGGGGGCTGAATGTGACAGTGAGACACAGGAGAGGGCAGAATGTGACAGTGAGACACAGGAGGGGGCAGAATGTGACAGTAAGACACAGGAGGGGACAGAATGTGACAGTGAGACACAGGAGGGGGCAGAATGTGACAGTGAGACACAGGAGGGGGCAGACTGTGACAGTAAGACACAGGAGGGGGCTGAATGTGAGACACAGGAGAGGGCAGAATGTGACAGTGAGACACAGGAGGGGGCAGAATGTGACAGTGAGACACAGGAGAGAGCAGAATGTGACAGTAAGACAAAGGAGGGGCAGAATGTGACAGCGAGACACGGGAGAGGGCAGAATGTGACAGTGAGACACAGGAGGGGGCAGAATGTGACAGTGAGACACAGGAGAGAGCAGAATGTGACAGTAAGACAAAGGAGGGGCAGAATGTGACAGTGAGACACAGGAGAGAGCAGAATGTGACAGTAAGACACAGGAGGGGGCAGAATGTGACAGTAAGACACAGGAGGGGCAGAATGTGACAGTGAGACACAGGAGAGGGCAGAATGTGACAGTGAGACACAGGAGGGGGCAGAATGTGACAGTAAGACACAGGAGAGGGCAGAATGTGACAGTGAGACACAGGAGGGGGCTGAATGTGAGACACAGGAGAGGGCAGAATGTGACAGTAAGACACAGGAGAGGGCAGAATGTGACAGTAAGCTTGCAACCAACCCCAGTGCCCCTGCCAGCCGTCCCTCTGGAGGCACTATCCCCTTTGCCAGCACCAGGCCTACATCAGACCCCTGCCAGTGTTTCTCCTGTAAACGGACTGGACACATCAGCGCCACCTGTCCGGAGAGGCAGAAGAACCCCCCAGCCAAGGCCTCTGGGCCCAGCGCCTCTGTTCTTTTGGTGGGTGGTGTGGTGGGGAGGGTTGATGACAACGTGCAGCCTGTCCGCATGGGGGCCCGTCTTGCTACAGGCCTCAAGGACACCGGGGCTGAACGAACCCTCATCCGACCCGAACTGGCGGCCCCTGAAGAGTTGATTCCGGGGAAAACCCTAACTGTCACCGGGATTGGGGCTTCCGCTGCCCCTTGCCGATGGCCCAGGTTTTCATTGACTGGGGTGCCGGGAGCGGGTGAAGGAAGTGGGGGTGTCCGAAAACCTGCCCACTGATGTTTTATTGGGGACTGATCTGGGGGGATGGTGGCGTACTACGTCCCTGACATCCCTCCCCAATCTGATAATAAGGTTAACGTTAACCATGATGTTGATGTTGATGATGATGGGAAACTAAATGTGTTACCTGCCAATGCTTTGCGAAGTGATGATGCAACTGATAACCTTTCTTTCCCTAGGAATGATGCTGATAATGATGTATCTGTGCCATCTGAACCGGTTAACCCTTTCTCTGAAGTGGTAGATGTGTCCACAGGTACAGGAGCGTTCAGCCACGTCGCTCTGCGGAGTGGGATGGCTGAGGAACCCCTAGCAGGAGCAAGCGATAGTGCTCAAGGAAATGGGGAGGTGCATGGGAACCGTGAGGAAGGTGACGCCATGACACTGACCAGTGCCACCGAGGAAGGTAACTGGCCCATAAGTAGCACTGCTCCTGAAGTGTTGGGGGTGGATGGGAGGTAGAGCCCATAGCAGCGCAGGCTGATGGGTCTGTAGAAATCTCCAGGGCGACTGCATAAGTAGCTGCTGTCACCCGCAGTCAGAGTGCACGGATCGCAGGTAGCGCCCTGCCATCTGGACCCTCCTCCGCTACAGGAGAGACTGAACCAGAGGTGGACCCAGAGCTGGTCCCAGAGGGTCCCAGTGAGGAAGGAACCCTGACGTCACTTCTGGCCGCCTCCAGCCATGAGTTCCAGGCCGCTCTGCACTCAGATGCGAGCCTGGAGAACTTGAGGCACCTCGCCGAGACGCCCACCTCCGTGACTGATAAGGAGAGGGTGTTTCTGGGAACGAGGAAGGTTGTACCGGGAGACAGTAGCCGGAGATTCCCAAAAGGAGTGGTTGAGGGAAAAACAGCTGGTCGTCCCGCACCAGTTCCGAGGTGAGTTGTTGTGGATTGCCCATGAGATTCCACTCGCTGGACACTTGGGGATCAGCTAAACTAAGGCACGGCTGTCTCAACACTTCTATTGGCCCAAGATGGGGACAGATGTGACTAACTACTGCCGCTTCTGTATCACCTGTTGTAATACTATTGTAGGAACTCGAGGATTCTGATAGCGTGGGGCAATGAACAATCAGAGACGGGTTTCTTTGAATGCAAATAATGTATTTGTGAAACAGCAAAACCCCCAAAAACAATATTCAAACAACCCGTAGTGACATGCAATGAGTCCATATATATATACACAAGTCCAGTTATATGAATCCGGATATATAAGTCCTTGAACCTCTATAGCGAGGGTGGTAAAGTTCTTATGACGGAGTCCTCACACAAATGTGACCACAAGGTAAGTCTGATGAACAGGTAACGTGGCTGGACTTACACCCTGCTGGTGTGTGAAGAGTCAAATCCAGGTATGCAGAAAACACAGGGAGGTCCAGGAACAAGTTAATCTCAGTTGTGGCTTAATTCAGTGAAGTCCAACAACAAGTTCATAAGTCAGTAAGGTTCCAGTAATAGTTCCAACAGCTCTCACCAGAGGTAATGCGCAAAGGGTTAAACAGCAACAGTTCAGAAACACAGTTCTTATCAGATGGAGTGAACCAAGGGTTAAATTCCCAAATCAACAGTTTAGTGACAACACAGTACTTTGTGCAACTTACATATGCAGAGAATGTCCAGAGCCATGGGTAGAAACTGCTGTGGCAGAGAAACACCTGAAGATAACCTGGTTATGCACTTCCCTGGTAAATACACAACGATCTGTGAGGAACAAGCAGCTGGGTTGCAGTGAAACAGAAGCAGAATATTCCAGCAGTGAAGCCAGCACCTGAGCCGGGTTTTAAACAAACGAACAGGAAGTAGGGCACAGAAAACAGCAAACTCCATCTTAACAAAGGGCAAAATCATTGACAAAGTTACCTAGAAAACCCGGAATACTGACATTACTCCCCCCTAAAGACGGCCTCCGGACGGTCCTGGACCAGGCCTGTCCGGGTATCTCCGATGAAACTGAGCAATCTTCAGAGGCGCATTGATGTTACTTACTGGTTCCCAAGAATCATCTTCAGGAGAGTAACCTTGCCATCTAACTAGATACTGAAGCCGGTTTCTATGAAGTCTCGAATTAACAATCTCCTGTACCACGAATTGTTCTTCGCCATCAACCAACACTGGTGGAGGGGAGGTACGATACGTCCCTGAAATGTGTTAGGAGAGACTGGTTTTAATAAGGAAACATGAAATACTGGGTGTACCTTTAAAGTCCGTGGTAGCTTCAACCGACAGGCAACAGAGCTCACAATCCCCGTGATCTTGAATGGACCGATGAATTTCTGTCCCAGTTTCTGCGAAGGAACACCCAATTTTAGATTCTTGGTGGACAACCAAACTGAGTCTCCTACCTTATACATAGGTGCTGGTTTCCGGAATCTATCGGCCGACTTTTTGTAACGCTCCTGTGCTGTGGTCAGGGAGTCCTTCAAAACTTCAAGATTACGTTGCAACGCCGTCACTCTGTCTTCAACCGCTGGTACCGAAATCGTAACCGGAGACCTAGGCAAAATATTTGGATGATAACCCAGGTTGGCAAAAAAAGGCGTTACCTTCGTGGAACTGCTTTGGGAGTTGTTGTACGAAAATTCCGCTAGAGGAAGTAGCTTCAGCCAATCGTCCTGCAAATGACTGACGTAACAGCGTAGATATTGCTCCAAAGTTTGATTTGTCCGTTCGGTCTGCCCGTTGGTCTGAGGATGGTATGCAGAAGACAAGCAAACATTAATGTGGAGCGCAGAACAAAATCCTTTCCAAAATCTAGAGGTAAATTGTATTCCCCGGTCAGAAATGATGTCATCTGGTACCCCATGCAGCCGGAAAATGTTCTGGATAACTAGATCTACTGTCTCTGTAGCTGAGGGAAGACCAGCACACGGAATGAAATGAGCAGCTTTCGTTAAACGATCTACTACCACCAAAATAGTATTTTTACCACCAGAGGTGGGTAACTCCACAATAAAGTCCATCGAAATAGACCCCCAAGGGCGAGACGGTACAGGTAGCGGTTTAAGAAGACCAGTAGGTGAAACACGAGGAACCTTGTACCGGGCACAAACTTCACAAGAGCGGACATAGTCATTCACATCCTTCAAGCAGGTAGGCCACCAAAAAAAACGAGTTAACAATTCCTGCGTCTTCTGTACCCCCCTATGACCAGCCAATTTAGAGTCGTGGACCAATCTGAGAACTCGAAGTCTTACAGCCTCTGGGACATAAATACATCGATCTCTAAGCCACACACCATTCCGAAGGACAAGATTCACATTGTCAGGTGGAGCTGCAAGAAATACGTCACCGTCATAGGCCAGCTTGATCTCCTGCCACAAGTCCCGGTTCCGGAGCACTCCAACGAAATTGGCCTCCGACAAGATGGTCTTCGACGGGGTCCCAGGCACGGAATCCACGGTATGGATTCGGGATAATGCGTCAGCTTTCCCATTACGTGAACCTGGGCGGTACGAAATAATAAAATTAAACTGGTTCAAGAACAAACTCCACCTAGCTTGTCGAGGAGAAAGACATCTGGCAGACTTAAGGAATTCCAAATTGCGATGATCCGTGAGTACTACTACCTGCTGAGTTGCCCCCTGCAAATGGTGTCTCCATTCCTTAAAGGCAGAAATAATTGCCAAAAGTTCCTTATCTGCCACATCATAGTTCAGTTCTGCAGAAGATAACCTACGAGAGAAGAAGGCACACGGGTGCAGCAAACCTTTGTCTCCGGTACGTTGTGAGAGGATAGCTCCCAATGCACAGTCAGACGCGTCCACCTCCACGATAAAAGGCTGTGCAGGATCCGGATGCATCAATATTGGAGCTGTGGTAAAACAACCCTTCAGGCGATCAAAGGCTTCCTGAGCTTGCGAAGACCATTCAAACTTCTTCCCCTTCTTGGTGAGGAGAGTGATGGGACGGACAATTTCTGAAAAATTTCGGATAAACCGTCTATAAAAGTTAGCAAAGCCAATGAATCGTTGTACCTCCTTAATGTTTCCTGGTACCGGCCAGTCCAAGATTGCCTGGATCTTGCTGGACTCCATATTCAATCCCTGAGGCGAGATAACATAGCCCAAAAATTGAATTTCAGAACAATGGAACTCACACTTTTCGAGTTTGATATACAAATGATTATCTCTCAAACGTCTAAGTACGGTCTTGACATGTTCCTGATGTTCCTGTAAGGAGTCAGAAAAGATTAAGATGTCATCAAGGTAAATTACCACATATTGGTCCAATAAATCCCTGAAAATGTCGTTGGCTAAATGTTGAAAAGCAGCAGGAGCGTTACAGAGTCCGAATGGCATCACCAAATATTCAAAATGTCCATACCGGCATCTAAAAGCTGTCTTCCATTCGTCTCCGGGCCGTATACGGAGTAAATTATATGCCCCACGAAGATCTAATTTGGTAAATACTTTGGCCTGGCGAACTCTTTCCAACAATTCTGGAATTAGGGGCAACGGGTACCTGTTACGAATGGTTACCTTATTTAACTCCCGGTAGTCAATGCAGGGTCTTAGAGTACCATCCTTCTTCTTTACAAAGAATATTGGAGCTCCCGCTGGTGAAGAAGATGGTCGGATAAACCCCTTGGCTAAATTCTCATCTATATACTCTCGTAAAGATTTTAATTCCGGAGCCGCCAACGGGTAAACATGGCCGAAAGGAATCGCTGCTCCAGGAAGCAATTCTATGGGGCAGTCATACGGTCTATGTGGGGGAAGTTGATCTGCCTTCCTCTTATCACAAATGTCTGAGAATTCCTGATAAATCAGAGGGAGAGTAGGTACCTGTATCACCTCTTCCAAGTTCTGGGTAACTGGAGCCGCTACAGTTGGACTGATGGTAGAACTGCACTTCGGGAGAAAGGTTATCTCCTTGGTTTCCCAATTGATGATTGGATTTTGTGACCGTAACCAGGGAATTCCTAAAATTACAGGAAAATGAGGAGAAGATATTAACATGAATGAAAGTGTTTCTTGATGGTCTGGTTCCATCTTACACTCCAGAGGCACTGTCTCCCGATCTACTGGTCCAGAAACTAATGGGGAACCATCCACCGTTTCCATAGTGATTGGTGAAGCTCTTAGTTGTGTCTTTATACCATGTTTCTCTGCAAAAGAAGAATCCATGAAATTCCCACCTGCTCCAGAGTCTATCATGGCAGAACTTGATATCCACTGTTCCTCCCACTGAATCTGTATAGGAAGAGAACAATGTGAATATTTCTCCCCGTGATCTTTAGGGGAAGTCGGCATCAGTATTGGGGGAAAAACCGCATCTAAATGTAGACTGGTTTCTGAAACTTCAGACTCAGCGTCTGTGTTATCATAATCTCCTACTACCGCCAACACCTTGTTGGGTCGCCTAGGACATTTAGGACAATTGATGAGGAAATGGTCCGATTGACCACAATAGAAACATAAGCGCTCACGGAAACGGTGTTCGCGGCGTTCATTATTCTCACGTCTCTGCAGTGAGTCCACCTGCATAGGCACCTCCTCAGCCTCTCGCGGGTTTTTGCCTGTGGTTTCCCTGGACGGAAGAGAGTAATTAGTAATGCGATTTACAGCGGCCCATTTTTCTTGTCTGCGTTCAGTTAAACGGGTATCAATACGTACACAGTGCTGTATAAACAATTCAAACTCCTGTGGAGACTCTGAACGAGCTAGCTCATCCTTGATTACATTTGACAAACCTTTTCTAAAGATTGGTAATAAAGCATTGTTTTCCCACTGGGTGTCCACCACTAACCTTTTAAATTCAGTAACATATTCTATGACTGACCGTTTCCCCTGGCGTAAGGAAAGCAAGGCAGATTCAGCGGTAGCACGGCGGTTGGGATCGTCGAACATTTGCGCCATGGCTGCCAGAAAATTGTCCAAATTATTTAGACGGGTATCATGACTTTCAACCATAGGATTTGCCCAAGCCAGTGCACGTGATGTCAACAACATAATAATACATAGAACCTTAGATCTATCAGACCGGTAGTAAGAGGCATGTACATCAAAAAATAATATACATTGATTAACAAACCCACGGAATTGACTTCGGTCACCATTAAAACGGAATGGAGGCAATTTGGGCATACTGGTGGATGAGGTAGGCTCAGTAGGTAAGGCCTCCATGACTCCTAACCTAGAACGTAGATCTTGGAGAGCCTGACCAAACCCCTGTGCATTGTGGTTAACCCGAGACTCCAAGTCTCTAATTTGATTGAGTGCAGCCGACACCTCCTGCTGCAAAGAGTTAACAATGGTGAACAGTTTGTCTGCCCGTGTCTCCGTCATTGCCCAGCAGAATCCTCTTTTTTAGGCTGGAATATCCTGTAATACTATTGTAGGAACTCGAGGATTCTGATAGCGTGGGGCAATGAACAATCAGAGACGGGTTTCTTTGAATGCAAATAATGTATTTGTGAAACAGCAAAACCCCCAAAAACAATATTCAAACAACCCGTAGTGACATGCAATGAGTCCATATATATATACACAAGTCCAGTTATATGAATCCGGATATATAAGTCCTTGAACCTCTATAGCGAGGGTGGTAAAGTTCTTATGACGGAGTCCTCACACAAATGTGACCACAAGGTAAGTCTGATGAACAGGTAACGTGGCTGGACTTACACCCTGCTGGTGTGTGAAGAGTCAAATCCAGGTATGCAGAAAACACAGGGAGGTCCAGGAACAAGTTAATCTCAGTTGTGGCTTAATTCAGTGAAGTCCAACAACAAGTTCATAAGTCAGTAAGGTTCCAGTAATAGTTCCAACAGCTCTCACCAGAGGTAATGCGCAAAGGGTTAAACAGCAACAGTTCAGAAACACAGTTCTTATCAGATGGAGTGAACCAAGGGTTAAATTCCCAAATCAACAGTTTAGTGACAACACAGTACTTTGTGCAACTTACATATGCAGAGAATGTCCAGAGCCATGGGTAGAAACTGCTGTGGCAGAGAAACACCTGAAGATAACCTGGTTATGCACTTCCCTGGTAAATACACAACGATCTGTGAGGAACAAGCAGCTGGGTTGCAGTGAAACAGAAGCAGAATATTCCAGCAGTGAAGCCAGCACCTGAGCCGGGTTTTAAACAAACGAACAGGAAGTAGGGCACAGAAAACAGCAAACTCCATCTTAACAAAGGGCAAAATCATTGACAAAGTTACCTAGAAAACCCGGAATACTGACACCTGTCAAAGAGTGGGGAAGGCGGGGCCTGCTCTTAAGGCTCCCCTGATCCCGTTGCCAGTGATAGAGGAGCCTTTCCAGAGGATCGGGGTGGACATTGTGGGCCCGCTGGCCGTCCCCAGCAGCTCTGGAAAGCAATACATCCTTACTGTGGTAGACTACGCTACCCGGTACCCGGAGGCAGTAGCTCTGTCCTCAACTAGGGCAGATAAGGTGGCGGATGCACTGGTGACCGTCTTTTCACGGGTAGGATTTCCCAGGGAGATGCTTACCGATCGAGGGACACAATTTATGTCTCGCCTAATGGAGGCTCTCTGCAGGAAAATGCAGGTGACGCGTATGGTATCGAGTGCGTATCACCCACAGAACAATGGTTTGTGTGAGCACTTTAACGGTACCCTCAAACAGATGCTCCGCATGCTGGTTGAGACCCAGGGACGCGATTGGAAGCGGTACCTCCCACACCTGCTATTTGCCTACAGAGAAGTCCAGCAGGCCTCGATGGGGTTCTCCCCCTTCGAGCTCCTGTACGGCCGGCGAGTCCGGGGACCCCTTGGGTTGATAAGAGAATCCTGGGAAGATGAGCCAAACCCCACGGAAGTGTCCATCGTGGATTATGTCATGCGCTTCTGCGACATGATGCAGTCCTTGACGTAGTTGGTGCATGACAACATGACGCAGGCTCAGGCTGACCAGAAGCACTGGTACGACCAGAACGCCCGGGAGCGGACCTACCAGGTGGGTCAAAAGGTGTGGGTGCTGGTCCCCGTACCAAAGGATAAGCTTCAGGCAGCCTGGGAAGGCCCGTACGTCGTGCAACAACAGCTCAACCCAGTCACCTATGTGGTCACGCTTGACCACACTCGGGGTAGGCGCATGATGAAGGCCCATCACGAACGTGAAGCCTGCGTCCTACCGGTCTGCAACCTGCCCGAGGATGGGGAGGAAGACCCCCTTCCTGGACATGCTGGCCCAAGCCAGTGCCAATGGGTTGTCCCGGAGTGGCGAACCCGCTAAGGTGCGCATGGCGGATTACCGACAGGTCATGCCTCCTTAGCGCACTCTAAGAGGGGGAGGTGTGATGATATCCTGGAATGGGAGTTCCATTCCTTGTGCTGTTCTAGAACTTTCCACAAAGAGGACTACGACCCCCATCGTGTTTTGCCAGCACAGAGCAAAACCGCCCCCCTCTCCACCCTTGTGCCTGCAGCCTCGCTGCAATTCACTGTTTGAAAGTACAGCACTCCTTCCTTTCGCCCCCATCTCAGGAATTTCTTTGTCTCCAAAACCCTGCAGGATGGTCCATAGCTATTATGGGAATTCATTCTTTTGGTCATAACTCGCAGGGAGCTTACATTAGAGACACTAAAGCTACTGTTTTGAATCATGCGTCCATCAGGCGTCGTTCCCGTGGTACTGGTGAACCCGTAACTCCAACAGAACCCGAGAAATGGAATTCTTTGGTGCACCATGGACTATCTCACCTGAGTTTGGGCTCATTTGAACAGTCATTTCAGAATAAGATCACTGATAGGTCTGCCATTATTCTGATAGGTTCCCAGGATGAGATATGGCCCCTATGATCTTCCAGAGCTTAAAACTATAACTTCTAGCCCTGGGAGGTGGCCAGAAAACCATCCCCTTTTGTGAGGTCCCCAGCCCACATGTATAAGTCTTGCAGCTAGCCCCCCTGGTCATTCCAGGCTGTAATGACGTGACTAACAGATCTGCAAATGAACTATGACGTGTGGCTCCTCCCCCCCAGCCTGTCTTGCAATGATCTAAGTACCATGTAAGTTTTTCACCTTTAACCCTGTTTTATTTTTAACTGTATTGTACATAATTGTATTGTCTCAGCTTGTTACATCTTTTTATACTGTATAAACACTGCCTGCATTTTTAGGAATAAACCTATAAAATTATTAGTTTGGTTCTCCTGCTCTATAAACGATTCAGCACGTGCCTGAAGTACCTACGCTACTAATTTGGGGTTGCTACGGACCCTCTTGATAAATTGTTCATTAAGAAAATCGTAGCTGGTGGCAGCTAAAAAAGAAGGGGTGTAAAGTGTTGACCTGTTGGGTGGCGTTGGCAGTGACGGAGCGGGTTTTATAAGTGTATTGCCTGGCTGCGGCCCGGAGTAATTATAATTCCCTCACTGCAGCGTGCCCAATAGCCAGCACACATCCAAGCGGCCCGTCTGGCGACTAATTATCCTAGGTGCAGTTCCCTGACTGACCTGAGGGTAAGGGGGCGCCAGAGAGCTGCAAGTTCCTAAGTGGAAGTGGGATAATTATAAATCCCTGCAGATTATTCCTGACACATTGGGTCGGACGGCAGCAGCCGTCGTGTGTGTGCCGCATTTTCGTCACATTGGTGTCAACGGAGGAATCACAAGCCGTGATACCCCGGGCTACCGTGTGGCGGTCCGTGTGCCGTTCTTCACAACTACCATCATTGCTTTTCCCCCATCACTCCCATCAATGCTTTTCCCATCACTCCCATCATTGTTTTTCCCCATTGCTTTTCCCCATCACTCTCATCATTGCTTTTCCCCATCACTCCCATCATTTTTTTCCCCATTGCTTTTCCCCATCACTGCGTTTTCCCCATCACTCTCCTCCACCTACACACACACACACACACACCACCTCTCACCTGTCCGCAGCATCACTGGCACCCGCGCTTCCTCGCTCTGACAGACGTCATCATTCAGCGGCGCTGCTCTCTGTGTCAGAGACAGGAAGCACGGGCCAGGCAGGAAGGATCCTTGCAGCTCCGCTCCTGCTTATTTTGTCTTGCAGGCTGCGGAGCTGCTGGGATCGCTCCCTGCCCGCCGCACATGATGGCTAGACTCTAGCCATCATCATACGCACCTCACCTCCTCCTTCTGCAGCTCCGACATCATAACCTGCACCGCAAACTTACAGCAAGGACTTCCATCAATGATTAGTCCCAGGATATCTCTGTGCCTGTATGTTGGTCTTGGCAATATCATGATGTCATGAGATGTGCCGCGACTTTATGACTCTCACGGTAAGCCAGGACTTCTGGCCAGGACTAGGCACTGGGACATTTTTGTGCATGTGAAAGTCCTGGCCTAAGAAAAGGCGCTGAGGACTGTACAGGGGACAATGAGCTGCGTAGGTGAGTGATGAGGGGACTATTTGTTGGGTTTTTTCTACATTTTATGCCTCAGGGTCTCTCTAGACCCCAAAGTGTAAGGGACATTCAATTCGTGGAGAAAATGTTTGCGGCGAATCGTATATTCAGGTAAAATCCGCACGATAGGGCAAATTTGAATCTATTTGCACTACCAATTCAATATTTTTATTTTTCTTAAAATGGCCCAAAAAGTACCCAAAATACAGTATATTGGTGCCACCTAATAATAAATTCCAAAACCCTGCAAATATACAACCAGACACAATGTAAATGTAATATCTAAGCCTGTATGTGTCATTGAATGAGCGTGATAATCACACAGGACAGAAATACCGCAAAATGGACCAAATCTTTTCTGAAAGTTCTTACTTAGGACTGAACTCAGTATAAAGAGCGCTGCTGCCACCCGGTGGCACAACATGATACAACACTTCATCTGTGTGAGCGCTTGCTTTTTGTGGGGCCGGTGGTAATTTACACTGGAACCATTTTGGTTGGATGTAAGATTTTTTTGATTGCTTTTCATTCAGGTTTTCTCTTTGGGCGGAGGATGATAAGACAAGCAAATACAGCAATTCTAGCTTGTTATTAATGTGCATTCATTGTACGGGTTTCATGATATGATAACCTAACGATTCGGATCAGTAATTTTTTTATGGCATTCATTCTATGGGACTACCAGCAGTTAAGGCAGGACCAGTGCTGTATTTTCGCTGAACTTGCAGGTGTGCTTACTTAGCAGAGTGAGAACTGGAATCTGGCTGTGACATAAAAGTTCACCACCGGTCCGTAACCACTTAAAGGCGTTTTCCAGTTTCAGAATACACCTCTCCCCTGGCTGCAGCGCCACTGAGACTCCTCCCTGAGCTCAGTGATTGACTGCAGCGCTGATAATGTGACATCAGTGGTGCAGATAATAACAGACACTGGGAGCAGCAGCAAGGACTCAGCGCTGCATCTAGGGAGTGAGTTTTTTTTTTTGTCCTTTGTTAAAATATTTTTCGCAAAATACAAGGAATCTCTAAACTGTCAGACTTAATTGTGGACCTTGGGGAGAAGACAGAAGAGGTTTATTACTGCTTCTGTCTTCTACACTGCGCACGGGTATAAGTATCAGCACCACCAAACATTTTATCAGGTCTCTCCAGGCATAGCTGATATGCGAGGTCCTAGCAGACCCATGTCCTCTATGACAGTGACTTTTGTCACATAGTGCGCAGTTTTCCCCTGTAACTAAGACTCCTAAAGATGCCAAGTTACAGTGAAAAATGACCAATTAAGAAATATAAAAAAGTTACTCAGATCTTTCATGATCTCTTGAACAAAAAAATTATGCAAAAAAAATAGAAAAACATGCAAATAGAAAAAAAAGTTTGAAAAAGTCCATACATCAATAAAATTAGGAGAAAAATATTTTTTGTCATAAAATGTATTTTCTATTACATGAATGTAAAAAAAATAAATATCTACACAAATCGGAATAACCTGGAGAATTCACTCAAAAGCTTGCTTAGCGTGAAACGAACAGAATAAAAATGAAAAAAATTGTCATGCGAGCACGTGTTACTGCAGGAGCGGACGAGCACTTTCTCATCTCTGCTGCCACTGCTGGGCAGGCTGACTAGTGTATCCTTGTAGGAAGCCTTGCAGCAGATGGGAAATTGCAGAACGTTCTCCTGATGAAACACGGTGCGCTTCTGTGCCTGAGCTTTCTCCTGCTGTAACAGGGTGCGCTCCTGTGCCTGAGCTTTCTCCTGCCGTAACACGGTGCGCTCCTGCGCCTGAGCTTCTCCTGAAGTAACAGGGTGCGCTCCTGTGCCTGAGCTTTCTCCTGCAGAAACACGGTGCGCTCCTGCGCTTCAGCTTTCTCCTGCAGAAACACGGTGCGCTCCTGTGCCTGAGCTGTCTCCTACAGTAACATGGTGCGCTCCTGTGCCTGAGCTTTCTTCTACAGTAACACGGTACGCTCCTGTGCCTGAGCTTTCTCCTGCAGTAACACGGTGCGCTCCTGTGCCTGAGCTTTCTCCTACAGTAACACGGTGACCTCCTGCGCCTGAGCTTTCTCCTGCAGTAACACGGTGCGCTCCTGTGCCTGAGCTTTCTCCTACAGTAACACGGTGACCTCCTGCGCCTGAGCTTTCTCCTACAGTAACACGGTACGCTCCTGCACCTGAGCTTTCTCCTACAGAAACACAGTACACTCCTGCGCCTGAGCTTTCTCCTGCAGAAACATGGTGCGCTACTGCGCCTGAGTTTTCTCCTGAAGTAACACGGTGCGCTCCTGTGCCTGAGCTTTCTCCTACAGTAACACGGTACATTCCTGTGCCTGAGCTTTCTCCTACAGTAACACGGTACGCTCCTGCGCCTGAGCTTTCTCCTACAGTAACACGGTACGCTCCTGCGTCTGAGTTTTCTCCTGCAGTAACACGGTGCGCTCCTGTGCCTGAGCTTTCTACTGCAGAAACACGGTACGCTCCTGCGCCTGAGCTTTATCCTGCAGTAACACGGTGCGCTCCTGCGCCTGAGCTTTCTCCTGCAGTAACACGGTGCGCTCCTGTGCCCGAGATTTCTCCTACAGTAACACGGTACGCTCCTGTGCCTGAGCTTTCTCCTGCAGTAACATAGCGCTCCTGTGCCTGAGTTTTCTCCTACAGTAACACGGTGCACTCATGTGCCTGAGCTTTCTCCTGCAGTAATACAGAACTCCTGTGCCTGAGCTTTCGTCTACAGTAACATGGTACGCTTCTGCACCTGAGCTTTCTCCTACAGTAACACGGTGACCTCCTGTGCCTGAGCTTTCTCCTGCAATAACGGTGCGCTCCTGTGCCTGAGCTTTCTCCTACAGTAACACAGCGCTCCTGTGCCTGAGCTTTCTCCTGCAGTAACACGGTGCGCTCCTGTGCCTGAACTTTCTCCTACAGTAACACAGCACTCCAGCGTCTCAGCTTTCTCCTGCAGTAACACGGTGTGCTCCTGTGCCTGAGCTTTCTCCTATAGTAACACAGTACGCTCCTGTGCCTGAGCTTTCTCCTGCAGTAACACGGTGCGCTCCTGTTCCTGAGCTTTCTTCTACAGTAACACGGTGCGCTCCTGTGCCTGAGCTTTCTCCTGCAGTAACACGGTGCACTCATGTGCCTGAGCTTTCTCCTTCAGTAACACAGCGCTCCTGTGCCTGAGCTTTCTCCTACAGTAACACGATGCGCTCCTGTGCATGAGCTTTCTCCTACAGTAACACAGCGCTCCTGCGCCTGAGCTTTCTCCTGCAGTAACACAGCGCTCCTGTGCCTGAGCTATCTCCTACAGTAACACAGTGCACTCATGTGCCTGAGCATTCTCCTGCAGTAATACAGAACTCCTGTGCCTGAGTTTTCGCCTACAGTAACATGGTACACTTCTGCACCTGAGCTTTCTCCTGCAGTAACACGGTGCGCTCCTGTGCCTGAGCTTTCTCCTACAGTAACACGGTGCGCTCCTGTGCCTGAGCTTTCTCCTGCAATAACAGGGTGCGTTCCTGTGCCTGAGCTTTCTCCTGCAGAATCACGGTGCGCTCCTGTGCCTGAACTTTCTCCTACAGTAACATGGTTTGCTCCTGTGCCTGAGCTTTCTCCTGCAGTAACACGGTGCCTCCTATGTCTGAGCTTTCTCCTACAGTAACACAGCGCTCCTGTGCCTGAGCTTTCTCCTGCAGTAACACTGTGCGCTCCTGTGCCTGAACTTTCTCCTACAGTAACACAGCGCTCCAGTGTCTGAGCTTTCTCCTGCAGTAATATGGTGCGCTCCTGTGCCTTAGCTTTCTCCTATAGTAACACAGTACGATCCTGTGCCTGAGCTTTCTCCTGCAGTAACACGGTGCGCTCATGTTCATGAGCTTTCTCCTACAGTAACACGGTGCGCTCCTGTGCCTGAGCTTTCTCCTGCAGTAACACGGTGAACTCATGTGCCTGAGCTTTCTCCTTCAGTAAACAGAACTCCTGTGCCTGAGCTTTCTCCTACAGTAACACGATGCGCTCCTGTGCCTGAGCTTTCTCCTACAGTAACACAGCGCTCCTGCGCCTGAGCTTTCTCCTGCAGTAACACAGCGCTCCTGTGCCTGAGCTATCTCCTACAGTAACACAGTGCACTCATGTGCCTGAGCTTTCTCCTGCAGTAATACAGAACTCCTGTGCCTGAGCTTTCGCCTACAGTAACATGGTACACTTCTGCACCTGAGCTTTCTCCTGCAGTAACACGGTGCGCTCCTGTGCCTTAGCTTTCTCCTATAGTAACACAGTACGATCCTGTGCCTGAGCTTTCTCCTGCAGTAACACGGTGCGCTCATGTTCATGAGCTTTCTCCTACAGTAACACGGTGCGCTCCTGTGCCTGAGCTTTCTCCTGCAGTAACACGGTGAACTCATGTGCCTGAGCTTTCTCCTTCAGTAACACAGAACTCCTGTGCCTGAGCTTTCTCCTACAGTAACACGATGCGCTCCTGTGCCTGAGCTTTCTCCTACAGTAACACAGCGCTCCTGCGCCTGAGCTTTCTCCTGCAGTAACACAGCGCTCCTGTGCCTGAGCTTTCTCCTACAGTAACACGGTTTGCTCCTGTGCCTGAGCTTTCTCCTGCAGTAACACGGTGCGCTCCTATGCCTGAGCTTTCTCCTACAGTAACAGAGCGCTCCTGTGCCTAAGCTTTCTCCTGCAGTAACACTGTGCGCTCCTGTGCCTGAACTTTCTCCTACAGTAACACAGCGCTCCACAGCGTCTGAGCTTTCTCCTGCAGTAACATGGTGCACTTCTGCACCTGAGCTTTCTCCTGCAGTAACATGGTGCGCTCCTGTGCCTTAGCTTTCTCCTATAGTAACACAGTACGATCCTGTGCCTGAGCTTTCTCCTGCAGTAACACGTGCGCTCATGTTCATGAGCTTTCTCCTACAGTAACACGGTGCGCTCTTGTGCCTGAGCTTTCTCCTGCAGTAACACGATGCGCTCCTGTGCCTGAGCTTTCTCCTACAGTAACACGGTGCGCTACTGTGCCTGAGCTTTCTCCTGCAATAACAGGGTGCGTTCCTGGTCCTGAGCTTTCTCCTGCAGAATCACGGTGCACTCCTGTGCCTGAGCTTTCTCCTACAGTAACACGGTTTGCTCCTGTGCCTGAGCTTTCTCCTGCAGTAACACGGTGCGCTCCTATGCCTGAGCTTTCTCCTACAGTAACAGAGCGCTCCTGTGCCTGAGCTTTCTCATGCAGTAACACTGTGCGCTCCTGTGCCTGAACTTTCTCCTACAGTAACACAGCGCTCCAGCGTCTGAGCTTTCTCCTGCAGTAACATGGTGCGCTCCTGTGCCTTAGCTTTCTCCTATAGTAACACAGTACGATCCTGTGCCTGAGCTTTCTCCTGCAGTAACACGGTGCGCTCATGTTCATGAGCTTTCTCCTTCAGTAACACAGCGCTCCTGTGCCTGAGCTTTCTCCTGCAGTAACACGATGCGCTCCTGTGCCTGAGCTTTCTCCTACAGTAACACAGCGCTCCTGCGCCTGAGCGTTCTCCTGCAGTAACACGGTGCACTCCTGTGCCTGAGCTTTCTCCTACAGTAACACAGCAATCCTGCGCCTGAGCGTTCTCCTGCAGTAACACGGTGCGCTCCTGTGCCTGAGCTTTCTCCTACAGTAACACAGCGCTCCTGCGCCTGAGCGTTCTCCTGCAGTAACACGGTGCACTCCTGTGCCTGAGCTTTCTCCTACAGTAACACAGCAATCCTGCGCCTGAGCGTTCTCCTGCAGTAACACGGTGCGCTCCTGTGCCTGAGCTTTCTCCTACAGTAACACAGCGCTCCTGTGCCTGAGCGTTCTCCTGCAGTAACACCGTGCGCTCCTGTGCCTGAGCTTTCTCCTACAGTAACACAGCACTCCTGCGCCTGAGCTTTCTCCTGCAGTAACACAGCGCTCCTGTGCCTGAGCTTTCTCCTACAGTAACATGGTACATTCATGTGCCTGAGGTTTCTCCTGCAGTAATACAGCGCCCTGTGCCTGAGCTTTCTCCTACAGTAACACGGTGCGCTCCTGTGCCTGAGCTTTCTCCTGCAGTAACACGGTCTCCTGCAGTAACACAGCTCTCCTGTGCCTGAGCTTTCTCCTACAGTAACGCGGTGCGCTCCTGTGCCTGAGTGTCATGGGTGTATCGCCACGAGGATCGTCGCGATTACACACTCTGACTTCTCACAGCTGAGTTGCTGTTTCTTTGTGTTTGGTAATGAGGGAGTTAATTTTACCTAGCTCTTTGCTAAGACTAGGTCCAGCCTCGCCCGGCTGCTTTTGATTATGTTCTAATTAGATTCCTTCATATACCTGCCAGTCTGCTTGTTAGATGCCGGTGAAAGCATTCATGTAGTTTAGCAGACTGGATCGGTTCTGAGAATACTTAAGCTAAGAGCTCCTTAGTTGTTTTTACTCTTATAGCTTATAGTTTATCTCTGAGACCTTAGGTGTTCCTACTGTGTGTGAGTGTTGTATGTAAGACTTTATTTACTTTATTTCTTGTCTTTCTTGTATGTCTTTCTGTTCATTAACCGTTACCTGTTCATTCCCTTTGGTGGTAATCAGGGTCCTTCTTAGGACTAGATTACAGTTGGCAGGGATTGATAGGAGACAGGGTTTACACTGGTGGCCTGGACCTCTGTACCTTTAACAGTACCTCCAGGTAGAGGGATTAGTTAGGACCCCAGTTTAGGGTCAGCATAGACCCCGGTCACCCTCTAGCCGGAGACAGCGTATAACGGATTCCGTATTGACCCACTGGACATTCTGTCAGGTAATTCTATGTTATCATATATCTATGCGCATGTTATATAGTATGTTGCCCTTTTGATATAGATTACTGTCATCACATATATATATCTGCTATACAGCGTGACATTTTCACCGGCCCATACTAAAGATTCTCCTCAGCTGTCATGGATCCAGTAGCCCAGCTGGCCCGGCAGTTGCAGGGGTTGTCCATGGAGTTGGCAGACATTAAGTCCAAGGTTTTGTCTCCCCCGGAGCAAACCAGATCTGAACCTAAGGTTGCTCTCCCGGACAGGTTCACTGGTGGGCGGGACAAATTTTTTACTTTCCGGGAGGCATGTAAATTGTACTTTCGGCTGCGGCCTCGGTCATCTGGGAGTGAAGAGCAGAGGGTGGGAATTGTCATCTCGCTCTTACAAGGGGACCCTCAATCTTGGGCGTTCTCTATTCCTCCAGGCTCCCCAGATCTCCAGTCAGTGGATCGATTTTTTACTGCCCTGGGTCTGGTATATGATGATCCGGATCGTGTTTCCCTTGCTGAAACAAAGTTACGTAAAATACGGCAAGGAAATCGTCCAGCGGAGGAATATTCTTCTGAGTTCCGTAGATGGGCAACAGATACTCAGTGGAATGACCCAGCTCTTAGGAGCCAGTTTTGTCAAGGGTTGTCTGACAAATTAAAAGATGTGTTGGCTCAGTATGATTCTCCTCCATCACTGGAGGCTGCTATGGCCCTCGCTATTCGCATTGATAGACGAATTCGGGGAAGACGCGAGGTAACTCCGCCTCCCGTGATGACTCCACCTACTACTAAAGTCCCTTATACTGAGGTTCCCCTGGTCTGTTCTGAGGAACCCATGCAGTTGGGAGGGACATCTTTTTGTAGGAGGGAATCGGCGGTGCACCGCAAGACTAGAAGGTGTTTCTTTTGCGGGAGAGAGGGACATTTTGTTGGGGGTGTCCATCCCGGGCCTCTTTGAGCAAAGGAGTTAAACTGGGAGTGTGTATTTCGTCCCCAAATCCCTCTCAGTTTCTCGTGCCTGCGGAGGTGGTGATTGGTACTAGAACTGAGAGGATTTCTGTTTTTCTTGATAGTGGGTCCGGGGCTAATCTGGTGGACGCTCGGTTTGCCCAGGTGCATGGTATGCAACTGAGTGTATTGGCCAAACCGGTCCCTATAGTCTCTATTGATTCTAGACCTCTCGGTCAAGGTAGCTTGGTACAAGCTGTTCATAACATAGATCTTCGAGTAGGGGCAATACATAAAGAGCAATTGTCTTGTTATGTGTTGGAGGGTCTACCTACTCCTATTGTGTTGGGACTTCCTTGGTTGGCTAAACATAACCCAGTGATTGATTGGCAATCCGGAAAGATTAGCCAGTGGGGTGAATTTTGCAGGAATAACTGCATGAGCACGGTCATCGGTGCGGTTGTGCCTAGGACTTTGTCTCCTTTTCTGAAGGACTTTGGGGAGATGTTCTCAGAGGAGGGGTGTAAAGAGTTACCTCCTCATCGCGCATATGACTGCTCAATAAAGTTGCTTCCTGATGCCTTATCTCGTACTTTCCCAGGGGCCGGGAGGACGGATGATCCGGTTCCTATTCCTCAGGAGGGAGTTGTAGTGTCAGCTGTATGCTCTGAACTTGAGGGGGAGGTATTGGGGGCTCAGGGGGACGCCCCTGTGGGACTTCCAGGGAGACTGATAGTTCCAGATCGGTTAAGACTGAAGGTTACGGGGAACCGTTACAAACGGATGGCTGATAGGGGGAGAGTTTCTGGTCTAGATCTGAAGGTGAACGATCTGGTTTGGTTGTCTACCAGGAATATAAAACTTAAAGTTTCCTCCTGGAGGTTGGGTCCCAGATTCATCGGGCCGTACAGGATCAGTTCCATAATTAATCCTGTGGCATTTCGTCTGGACCTCCCTCCTACGTTTAAAATTCATAATGTGTTTCACAAGTCATTACTTAAAAAGTATGTGGCACCAGTCATACCGTCACCTCTACCTCCTCCTTCAGTGGTGGTCAATGATAACGTGGAATTTCATGGGTCGAAAATCATTGACTCACGTCTCAGTCGCCGATCCCTTCAGTACTTGGTTCATTGGAGGGGGTATGGTCCTGTGGAGAGGACGTGGGTCCCTGCGTCTGATGTTAATGCAGATCGATTGGTTCGGACCTTTCACACAACTCACCCGGGCAGACCTGGCCCTGAGGGTCCGGAGTCCCCTCGTAGAGGGGGGGGTACTGTCATGGGTGTATCGCCATGAGGATCGTCGCGATTACACACTCTGACTTCTCACAGCTGAGTTGCTGTTTCTTTGTGTTTGGTAATGAGGGAGTTAATTTTACCTAGCTCTTTGCTAAGACTAGGTCCAGCCTCGCCCGGCTGCTTTTGATTATGTTCTAATTAGATTCCTTCATATACCTGCCAGTCTGCTTGTTAGATGCCGGTGAAAGCATTCATGTAGTCTAGCAGACTGGATCGGTTCTGAGAATACTTAAGCTAAGAGCTCCTTAGTTGTTTTTACTCTTATAGCTTATAGTTTATCTCTGAGACCTTAGGTGTTCCTACTGTGTGTGAGTGTTGTATGTAAGACTTTATTTACTTTATTTCTTGTCTTTCTTGTATGTCTTTCTGTTCATTAACCGTTACCTGTTCATTCCCTTTGGTGGTAATCAGGGTCCTTCTTAGGACTAGATTACAGTTGGCAGGGATTGATAGGAGACAGGGTTTACGCTGGTGGCCTGGACCTCTGTACCTTTAACAGTACCTCCAGGTAGAGGGATTAGTTAGGACCCCAGTTTAGGGTCAGCATAGACCCCGGTCACCCTCTAGCCGGAGACAGCGTATAACGGATTCCGTATTGACCCACTGGACATTCTGTCAGGTAATTCTATGTTATCATATATCTATGCGCATGTTATATAGTATGTTGCCCTTTTGATATAGATTACTGTCATCACATATATATATCTGCTATACAGCGTGACACTGAGCTTCCTCCTGCAGTAACATGGTGAGCTCCTGCGACTGAGCCTTCTCCTGCAGTAACACAGCGCTCCTGTGCCTGAGCCTTCTCCTGCAGTAACACAGTGATCCTGTGCCTGAGCCTTCTCCTGCAGTAACACAGTGGTCCTGTGCCTGAGCTTTCTCCTGCAGTAAAATGGTGTGCTCCTGCACCTGAGCTGTCTCCTGCAGTAACACGGTGCGCTCCTGCACCTGAGCTTTCTCCTGCAATAAGACGTTGCGCTCCTGCACCTGAGCTTTCTCCTGCAATAAGACGTTGCGCTCCTGAGCTTCAGCTTTTCCTGCACTAACACAGTGCGTTCCTGAGTTTTCTCGTACAGTAACATGGTGCGCTCCTGTGCCTGAGCTTTCTCGTGCGTATACACAGCGGTCCTGTGCCTGACCTTTCTCCTACAGTAACACGGTGCGCTCCTGTGCCTGAGCTTTCTCCTATAGTAACACGGTACGCTCCAGCGCCTGAGCTTTCTCCTACAGTAACACAGTACACTCTTGCACCTGAGCTTTCTCCTGCAGAAACACGGTACGATTCTGCACCAGAGCTTTCTCCTGCAGTAACACGGTGCTCTCCTGCGCCCGAGCTTTCTCCTACAGTAACACGGTGCGCTCCTGCGCCTGAGTTTTCTCCTGCAGTAACACGGTGCGCTCCTGCGCCTGAGCTTTCTCCTGCAGAAACACGGTACGCTCCTGCGCCTGAGCTTTCTCCTGCAGCAACACGGTGCGCTCCTGTGCCCGAGCTTTCTCCTACAGTAACACGGTACGCTCCTGTGCCTGAGCTTTCTACTGCAGTAACACAGCGCTACTGTGCCTGAGCTATCTCCTACAGTAACACAGTGCACTCATGTGCCTGAGCTTTCTCCTGCAGTAATACAGCGCTCCTGTGCCTGAGCTTTCGTCTACACTAACACGGTACGCTTCTGCACCTTAGCTTTCTCCTACAGTAACACGGGAGCTCCTGCGCCTGAGCTTTCTCCTGCAATAACAGGGTGCGCTCCTGTGCCTGAGCTTTCTCCTACAGTAACACGGTATGCTCCTGTGCCTGAGCTTTCTACTGCAGTAACACGGTGCGTACCTATGCCTGAGCTTTCTCCTACAGTAACACAGCGCTCCTGTGCCTGAGCTTTCTCCAGCAGTAACACTGTGCGCTCCTGTGCCTGAACTTTCTCCTACAGTAACACAGCGCTCCAGCGTCTGAGTTTTCTCCTGCAGTAACATGGTGCGCTCCTGTGCCTTAGCTTTCTCATATAGTAACACAGTATGATCCTGCGCCTGAGCTTTCTCCTGCAGAAACACGGAACGCTCCTGCGCCTGAGCTTTCTCCTGCAGAAACATGGTGCGCTCCTGCGCCTGAGCTTTCTCCTGCAGTAACACGGTGTGCTCCTGTGCCCGAGCTTTCTCCTACAGTAACACGGTACGCTCCTGTGCCTGCGTTTTCTACTGCAGTAACACAGCGCTCTTGTGCCTGAGCTATCTCCTACAGTAATACGGTGCATCATGTGCCTGAGCTTTCTCCTGCAGTAATACAGCGCTCCTGTGCCTGAGCTTTCGTTACACTAACACGGTACGCTCCTGTGCCTGAGCTTTCTCCTGCAGTAACACGGTGCGCTCCTGCGCCTGAGCTTTCTCCTACAGTAACACGGTGCGCTCCTGCGCCTGAGCTTTCTCCTGCAGAAACACGGTGCGCTCCTGCACCTGAGCTTTCTCCTGCAGTAACACGGTGCTCTCCTGCACCTGAGCTTTCTCCTGCAGAAACACGGTACGCTCCTGTGCCTGAGCTTTCTCCTGCAGTAACACGGTGCGCTCCTGCGCCTGAGCTTTCTCCTACAGTAACACGGTGCGCTCCTGCGCCTGAGCTTTCTCCTGCAGAAACACGGTGCGCTCCTGCACCTGAGCTTTCTCCTGCAGAAACACGGTGCGCTCCTGCACCTGAGCTTTCTCCTGCAGAAACACGGTGCGCTCCTGCACCTGAGCTTTCTCCTACAGTAACACGGTGCGCTCCTGTGCCTGAGTTTTCTCCTGCAGTAACATGGTGCTCTCCTGCGCCCGAGCTTTCTCCTACAGTAACACGGTGCGCTCCTGCGCCTGAGCTTTCTCCTGCAGTAACACGATGCGCTCCTGTGCCTGAGCTTTCTCCTACAGTAACACGGTGCGTTCCTGCGCCTGAGCTTTCTCCTGCAGAAACATGGTGCGCTCCTGCGCCTGAGCTTTCTCCTACAGTAACACGGTACGCTCCTGTGCCTGAGCTTTCTACTGCAGTAACACAGCGCTCCTATGCCTGAGCTATCTCCAACAGTAACACGGTGCACTCATGTGCCTGAGCTTTCTCCTGCAGTAATACAGCGCTCCTGTGCCTGAGCTTTCGTCTACACTAACACGGTACGCTTCTGCACCTGAGCTTTCTCCTACAGTAACATGGTGAGCTCCTGACCTGAGCTTTCTCCTGCAATAACAGGGTGCACTCCTGTGCCTAAGCTTTCTCCTGCAGAATCACGGTGCGCTTCTGTGCCTGAGCTTTCTCCTACAGTAACACAGCGCTCCTGTGTCTGAGCTTTCTCCTGCAGTAACACGGTCTCCTGCAGTAACACAATGTGCTGCTGCACCTGAGCTTTCTCCTGCAGTAACACAGCTCTCCTGTGCCTGAGCTTTCTCCTACAGTAACGAGGTGCGCTCTTGTGCCTGAGCTTCCTCCTGCAGTAACATGGTGAGCTCCTGCGCCTGAGCCTTCTCCTGCAGTAACACAGCGCTCCTGTGCCTGAGCCTTCTCCTGCAGTAACACAGCAGTCCTGTGCCTGAGCTTTCTCCTGCAGTAACATGGTGTGCTCCTGCGCCTGAGCTTTCTCCTGCAGTAACACGGTGCGCTCCTGCACCTGAGCTTTCTCCTGCAGTAAGATGGTGCGCTCCTGAGCTTCAGCTTTTCCTGCACTAACACAGTGCGCTCCTGAGTTTTCTCCTACAGTAACAAGGTGCGCTCCTGTGCCTGAGCTTTATCCTGCAGTAACACAGCGGTCCTGTGCCTGACCTTTCTCCTACAGTAACACGGTGCGCTCCTGTGCCTGAGCTTTCTCCTGAAGTAACAGGGTGCGCTCCTGTGCCTGAGCTTTCTCCTGCAGAAACACGGTGCGCTCCTGCGCTTCAGCTTTCTCCTGCAGAAACATGGTGCGCTCCTGTGCCTGAGTTTCTACTGCAGTAACACGGTACGCTCCTGTGCCTGAGCTGTCTCCTACAGTAACATGGTGCGCTCCTGTACCTGAGCTTTCTTCTACAGTAACACGGTACGCTCCTGTGCCTGAGCTTTCTCCTGCAGTAACACGGTGCGCTCCTGTGCCTGAGCTTTCTCCTACAGTAACACGGTGCCGTCCTGCGCCTGAGCTTTCTCCTGCAGTAACACGGTGCGCTCCTGCGCCTGAGCTTTCTCCTACAGTAACACGGTACGCTCCTGCACCTGAGCTTTCTCCTACAGAAACACAGTACACTCCTGCACCTGAGCTTTCTCCTGCAGAAACATGGTGCGCTACTGCGCCTGAGTTTTCTCCTGAAGTAACACGGTGCGCTCCTGTGCCTGAGCTTTCTCCTACAGTAACACGGTACATTCCTGTGCCTGAGCTTTCTCCTACAGTAACACGGTACGCTCCTGCACCTGAGCGTTCTCCTACAGTAACACGGTACGCTCCTGCGTCTGAGTTTTCTCCTGCAGTAACACGGTGCGCTCCTGTGCCTGAGCTTTCTACGGCAGAAACACGGTACGCTCCTGCGCCTGAGCTTTATCCTGCAGTAACACGGTGCGCTCCTGCGCCTGAGCTTTCTCCTGCAGTAACACGGTGCGCTCCTGTGCCCGAGATTTCTCCTACAGTAACACGGTACGCTCCTGTGCCTGAGTTTTCTCCTGCAGTAACACAGCGCTCCTGTGCCTGAGTTTTCTCCTACAGTAACACGGTGCACTCATGTGCCTGAGCTTTCTCCTGCAGTAATACAGAACTCCTGTGCCTGAGCTTTCGCCTACAGTAACATGGTACGCTTCTGCACCTGAGCTTTCTCCTGCAGTAACACGGTGCGCTCCTGTGCCTGAGCTTTCTCCTACAGTAACACGGTGCGCTCCTGCGCCTGAGCTTTCTCCTGCAGTAACATGGTGCGCTCCTGTGCCTGAACTTTCTCCTACAGTAACACAGCACTCCAGCGTCTCAGCTTTCTCCTGCAGTAACACGGTGCGCTCCTGTGCCTGAGTTTTCTCCTATAGTAACACAGTACGCTCCTGTGCCTGAGCTTTCTCCTGCAGTAACACGGTGCGCTCCTGTGCCTGAGCTTTCTTCTACAGTAACACGGTGCGCTCCTGTGCCTGAGCTTTCTCCTGCACTAACACGGTGCACTCATGTGCCTGAGCTTTCTCCTTCAGTAACACAGCGCTCCTGTGCCTGAGCTTTCTCCTACAGTAAAACAATGCGCTCCTGTGCCTGAGCTTTTCCTACAGTAACACAATGCGCTCCTGTGCATGAGCTTTCTCCTGCAGTAACACAGCGCTCCTGCGCCTGAGCTTTCTACTGCAGTAACACAGCGCTCCTGTGCCTGAGCTATCTCCTACAGTAACACAGTGCACTCATGTGCCTGAGCTTTCTCCTGCAGTAATACAGATCTCTTGTGCCTCAGCTTTCGCCTACAGTAACATGGTACACTTCTGCACCTGAGCTTTCTCCTGCAGTAACACGGTGCGCTCTTGTGCCTGAGCTTTCTCCTGCAATAACAGGGTGCGTTCCTGTGCCTGAGCTTTCTCCTGCAGAATCACGGTGCGCTCCTGTGCCTGAGCTTTCTCCTACAGTAACATAGTTTGCTCCTGTGCCTGAGCTTTCTCCTGCAGTAACACGGTGCGCTCCTATGCCTGAGCTTTCTCCTACAGTAACACAGCGCTCCTGTGCCTGAGCTTTCTCCTGCAGTAACACTTTGCGCTCCTGTGCCTGAACTTTCTCCTACAGTAACACAGCGCTCCAGCGTCTGAGCTTTCTCCTGCAGTAATATGGTGCGCTGCTGTGCCTTAGCTTTCTCCTATAGTAACACAGTACGATCCTGTGCCTGAGCTTTCTCCTGCAGTAACACGGTGCGCTCATGTTCATGAGCTTTCTCCTACAATAAAACGGTGCGCTCCTGTGCCTGAGCTTTCTCCTGCAGTAACACGGTGAACTCATGTGCCTGAGCTTTCTCCTTCAGTAACACAGAACTCCTGTGCCTGAGCTTTCTCCTACAGTAACACGATGCGCTCCTGTGCCTGAGCTTTCTCCTACAGTAACACAGCGCTCCTGCGCCTGAGCTTTCTCCTGCAGTAACACAGCGCTCCTGTGCCTGAGCTATCTCCTACAGTAACACAGTGCACTCATGTGCCTGAGCTTTCTCCTGCAGTAATACAGAACTCCTGTGCCTGAGCTTTCGCCTACAGTAACATGGTACACTTCTGCAACTGAGCTTTCTCCTGCAGTAACACGGTGCGCTCCTGTGCCTGAGCTTTCTGCTACAGTAACACTGTGCGCTCCTGTGCCTGAGCTTTCTCCTGCAATAACAGGGTGCGTTCCTGTGCCTGAGCTTTCTCCTGCAGAATCACGGTGCGCTCCTGTGCCTGAGCTTTCTCCTACAGTAACACGGTTTGCTCCTGTGCCTGAGCTTTCTCCTGCAGTAACACGGTGAGCTCCTATGCCTGAGCTTTCTCCTGCAGTAACACGGTGCGCTCCTATGCCTGAGCTTTCTCCAACAGTAACAGAGCGCTCCTGTGCCTGAGCTTTCTCCTGCAGTAACACTGTGCGCTCCTGTGCCTGAACTTTCTCCTACAGTAAGACAGTACACTCTTGCACCTGAGCTTTCTCACACATCGCTTCACAGCGTCTGAGCTTTCTCCTGCAGTAACATGGTGCGCTCCTGTGCCTTAGCTTTCTCCTATAGTAACACAGTACGATCCTGTGCCTGAGCTTTCTCCTGCAGTAACACGGTGCGCTCATGTTCATGAGCTTTCTCCTACAGTAACACGGTGCGCTCCTGTGCCTGAGCTTTCTACTGCAGAAACACGATGCGCTCCTGTGCCTGAGCTTTCTCCTACAGTAACACGGGGCGCTCCTGTGCCTGAGCTTTCTCCTGCAATAACAGGGTGCGTTCCTGGGCCTGAGCTTTCTCCTGCAGAATCACGGTACGCTCCTGTGCCTGAGCTTTCTCCTACAGTAACACGGTTTGCTCCTGTGCCTGAGCTTTCTCCTGCAGTAACACGGTGCGCTCCTATGCCTGAGCTTTCTCCTACAGTAACAGAGCGCTCCTGTGCCTGAGCTTTCTCCTGCAGAAACACGGTACGCTCCTGCACCAGAGCTTTCTCCTGCAGTAACACGGTGCTCTCCTGCGCCCGAGCTTTCTCCTGCAGTAACACGGTGCTCTCCTGCGCCCGAGCTTTCTCCTGCAGTAACACGGTGCGCTCCTGCGCCTGAGTTTTCTCCTGCAGTAACACGGTGCGCTCCTGCGCCTGAGCTTTCTCCTGCAGAAACACGGTACGCTTCTGCACCAGAGCTTTCGCCTGCAGTAATACGGTGCTCTCCTGCGCCCGAGCTTTCTCCTACAGTGACACGGTGCGCTCCTGCGCCTGAGTTTTCTCCTGCAGTAACACGGTTGCGTCCTGCGCCTGAGCTTTCTCCTGCAGAAACACGGTATGCTCCTGCGCCTGAGCTTTCTCCTGCAGCAACACGGTGCGCTCCTGTGCCCGAGCTTTCTCCTACAGTAACACCGTACGCTCCTGTGCCTGAGCTTTCTACTGCAGTAACACAGCGCTCCTGTGCCTGAGCTATCTCCTACAGTAACACAGTGCACTCATGTGCCTGAGCTTTCTCCTGCAGTAATACAGCGCTCCTGTGCCTGAGCTTTCGTCTACACTAACACGGTACGCTTCTGCACCTTAGCTTTCTCCTACAGTAACACGGTGAGCTCCTGCGCCTGAGCTTTCTCCTGCAATAACAGGGTGCGCTCCTGTGCCTGAGCTTTCTCCTACAGTAACACGGTATGCTCCTGTGCCTGAGCTTTCTCCTGCAGTAACACGGTGCGCTCCTATGCCTGAGCTTTCTCCTACAGTAACACAGCGCTCCTGTGCCTGAGCTTTCTCCAGCAGTAACACTGTGCGCTCCTGTGCCTGAACTTTCTCCTACAGTAACACAGCGCTCCAGCGTCTGAGCTTTCTCCTGCAGTAACACGGTGCGCTCCTGTGCCTTAGCTTTCTCCTATAGTAACACAGTACGATCCTGTGCCTGAGCTTTCTCCTGCAGTAACACGGTGCGCTCATGTTCCTGAGCTTTCTCCTACAGTAACACGGAGCGCTCCTGTGCCTGAGCTTTCTCCTGCAGTAACACGGTGCGCTCAAGTTCCTGAGCTTTCTCCTACAGTAACACGGTGCGCTCCTGTGCCTGAGCTTTCTCCTGCAGTAACACGGTGCACTCATGTGCCTGAGCTTTCTCCTTCAGTAACACAGCGCTCCTGTGCCTGAGCTTTCTCCTGCAGTAAAACGATGTGCTCCTGTGCCTGAGCTTTCTCCTACAGTAAAACAGCGCTCCTGCGCCTGAGCTTTCTCCTGCAGTAACACGGTGCGCTCCTATGCCTGAGCTTTCTCCTACAGTAACACAGCGCTCCTGTGCCTGAGCTTTCTCCTGCAGTAACACTGTACGCTCTTGTGCCTGAACTTTCTCTTACAGTAACACAGCGCTCCAGCGTCTGAGCTTTCTCTTGCAGAAACATGGTACGCTCCTGCGCCTGAGCTTTCTCCTGCAGTAACACGGTGCGCTCCTGCGCCTGAGCTTTCTCCTACAGTAACACGGTGCGCTCCTACGCCTGAGCTTTCTCCTGCAGAAACACGTGCGCTCCTGTACCTGAGCTTTCTCCTGCAGTAACACGGTGCTCTCCTGCGCCCGAGCTTTCTCCTACAGTAACACGGTGCGCTCCTGCACCTGAGTTTTCTCCTGCAGTAACACGGTGCGCTCCTGCGCCTTAGCTTTCTCCTGCAGAAACACGGAACGCTCCTGCGCCTGAGCTTTCTCCTGCAGAAACATGGTGCGCTCCTGCGCCTGAGCTTTCTCCTGCAGTAACACGGTGCGCTCCTGTGCCCGAGCTTTCTCCTACAGTAACACGGTACGCTCCTGTGCCTGAGTTTTCTACTGCAGTAACACAGCGCTCCTGTGCCTGAGCTATCTCCTACAGTAATACGGTGCACTCATGTGCCTGAGCTTTCTCCTGCAGTAATACAGCGCTCCTGTGCCTGAGCTTTCGTATACACTAACACGGTACGCTTCTGCACCAGAGCTTTCTCCTGCAGTAACACGGTGCTCTCATGTGCCCGAGCTTTCTCCTACAGTAACACGGTGCGCTCCTGCGCCTGAGTTTTCTCTTGCAGTAACACGGTGCGCTCCTGCGCCTGAGCTTTCTCCTGCAGAAACACAGTACGCTCCTGCGCCTGAGCTGTCTCCTGCAGAAACACGGTGCGCTCCTGCGCCTGAGCTTTCTTCTGCAGTAACACGGTGCGCTCCTGTGCCTGAGCTTTCTACTGCAGTAACACAGCGCTCCTGTGCCTGAGCTATCTCTTACAGTAACACGGTGCACTCATGTGCCTGAGCTTTCTCCTGCAGTAATACAGCGCTCCTGTGCCTGAGCTTTCGTCTACACTAACACGGTACGCTTCTGCACCTTAGCTTTCTCCTACAGTAACACGGTGAGCTCCTGCGCCTGAGCTTTCTCCTGCAATAACAGGGTGCGCTCCTGTGCCTGAGCTTTCTCCTACAGTAACACGGTATGCTCCTGTGCCTGAGCTTTCTCCTGCAGTAACACGGTGCGCTCCTATGCCTGAGCTTTCTCCTACAGTAACACAGCGCTCCAGCGTCTGAGCTTTCTCCTGCAGTAACACGGTGCGCTCCTGTGCCTTAGCTTTCTCCTATAGTAACACAGTACGATCCTGTGCCTGAGCTTTCTCCTGCAGTAACATGGTGCGCTCATGTTCCTAAGCTTTCTCCTACAGTAACACGGTGCGCTCCTGTGCCTGAGCTTTCTCCTGCAGTAACACGGTGCACTCATGTGCCTGAGCTTTCTCCTTCAGTAACACGGCGCTCCTGTGCCTGAGCTTTCTCCTGCAGTAAAACGATGCGCTCCTGTGCCTGAGCTTTCTCCTGCAGTAACACGGTGCTGTTGTGAATGGGTTTGAGTTGAGTCCTGAGCAGAGACTCCCTCTGGTGGTTACAAGCGGTACTAGTGAAGATTGTGAAGACTGGGAATCAGGTGTTACTGACTGGTCTTATATAAGGGAGTCATTTTCCCATCAGGGTTGCCGGTGATCAATTGTTCTGGTCTGAATTCTTCATTCCAGTTTCCCTTGTAGCCTGCTGTGTCGTGTCTGCTTCTCCTGTTAACAGATAAGTCTTTTTCTGCTTTTGTGTTTGTGCTATATTTTTGCATTTTGTCCTGCACTTCTTTGGGGGCCTTCAGGGTCCCCTCCGGGGGCTTCTGCCCTCTCAGTTTGGTTCAGCCACTGAGTTTTGTTTTTTGCTTTTTCCAGTTTTTTCAGTGGCTGCTGTTTTGATTTTGTTACACCAGAGAACTAATTTAGGTGGTAGAGGTCGTGTGATCTCAGGTGATTTTGAAATTAGTAGAGTTGGTGCTTTTCAGGGTTTTCTGGGATTGCAGTAAGTACCCTTCCTTTCCTTTTCTATTTAGATAGTTTGGGCCCCAGCGTTTGCTCATACTATTTTCTTTCTTTGTCAGTATTTCCTCTTGTCTAACCGCCATTACTTGTTTGGGGGCTTTCTATTATCTTTGGGGTTCTGCTCCGGGGCAGATAGCTTTCCTATTTCTATCTTTAGGTGTAGTTAGTTTCTCAGGCTGTGACGAGGCGTCTAGGACCAACGTAGGAACGCTCCACGGCTGCCTCTAGTTGTGGTGGTTAGTCAGGGTACTGCAATCTCATAGATTCCAACTGCTCTGGTGTATTGCCTTTTTTGCCTGCTCTCCTCAGCTACCGAAACATAACAGTATCACCGGCCCAAAAATTGAAAATTGTATGGTACTCACAGAAGGGAAAAAATATTGTGAAAGAAAAAAGGTTGTCAGAGTTGTCAGAGATATTTTTCTGTTTGTTGCATTTTTTTTTTTTTTTTTTTTTTCTTCCCTCTGTATCTCTGGGTGCTGGGGAGGATCTTTTCTCCCAATGGAGTTTGCACAGTTGTCTGGCCGTGTGGATCAGCTTGCCACTGAGGTTCAGAGTATTGCTGCATATCTTGCTAGGTTGCCTGTTGTGGAACCTAGGATCCCCATGCCAGATTTGTTTTTAGGGGATCGAGCTAAGTTTCAGAATTTCAAAAATAATTGTAAATTGTTTTTTGCCTTAAAATCTAAGTCCTCAGGAAACGCAGCGCAGCAGGTTCAAATTATCATCTCTCTCCTGCGCGGCGATCCTCAGGATTGGGCTTTTTCCCTGATACCTGGGGATCCTGTTTTGAGTGATGTTGATGCGTTTTTTCAGGCTTTGGGGTTATTGTACGATGAGCCTAATGTCACTGATCAAGCTGAAAAAGCCTTGTTGGCATTAAATCAGGGGCTTGATGACGCTGAGTTATACTGTCAGAGATTCCGTAGGTGGGCAGTCCTGACCAAATGGAATGACGACGCTTTGGCGGCCCTTTTCCGGAAGGGTCTGTCAGATAATGTAAAGGATGTTATGGTGGGATTCCCTGTCCCCTCTGGTCTCAATGATTCTATGTCATTAGCGATTCAAATTGACAGACGTTTGCGTGAGCGGAGAAGTATGCGTGGAATGGTGTTGCCTTGTGAGCCAGCTTCTGAACCCATGCAGTGTGATAGAGTGGTGTCTGGGGCACAGCGTCATGAGTTTCGAAAGCGCAATGGGTTATGTTTCTACTGTGGTGATGCCTCTCATGCTATTTCAGTCTGCCCTAAGCGGGGAAGACGTTTTGCACGCTCAGTTGTCTTGGGTAGTGTTCAGACTAAGTTTTTATTAACTGTCACTCTGATATGCTCTCTGTCCTCATTTTCTGCTCAGGCTTTCGTTGATTCTGGAGCAGCTATTAACCTGATGGATTATGATTTTGCTAAACGTTGTGGGTTTCCCTTGATACCCCTACAGAAGTCTATTCCCTACTGGGGATCGATTCTACCCCTTTGGCTGAGAATAAACCCCAGTTTTCTACTCAGGTGATAATGAGGGTTGAACCTGATCACCAGGAGTGCTGCAAATTTTTGGTTCTATATAATCTGCATGACATTATCGTGCTGGGTTTCCCTTGGTTACAGTCTCATAATCCTGTTTTGGATTGGAAATCTGTGTCTGTAACCAGTTGGGGCTGCCAATACCAACACTCCTGTTTTTTCTGCCTCCCCCCAGGCTCAGGATGTTCCTGACTTTTTGTTTGATTTTTCTGATGTGTTTAGCGAAAGTAAATCTGCATCCTTGCCTCCCCATAGGAGCTATGACTGCGCTATTGAATTAGTGCGGGTAGTAAATTCCCTAAAGGTCGCCTTTTTAACTTGTCTGTACCTGAACATGACGCTATGCGGTCTTATATCAAGGAATCATTGGAGAAGGGTCATATCAGACCATCCTCTTCACCCTTAGGTGCCGGTTTTTTCTTTGTGGCCAAAAAAGATGGTTCATTAAGGCCGTGTATTGATTATCGTCTCTTGAACAATATTACTGTGAAATATCAATACCCGTTACCCTTGATTTCTGACCTGTTTTCCAGGGTGAAAAACGCTACTTGGTTTACCAAGCTTGACCTCAGGGGGGCGTATAACCTTATTCGCATTAAGCACGGGGATGAATGGAAGACGGCATTCAATACCCCTGAAGGGCATTTTGAGTACCTAGTGATGCCCTTTGGGCTCACTAATGCTCCTTCTGTCTTCCAGTCCTTCATGAATGACATTTTCAGGGATTTTGTGGACAAATTTCTGATTGTTTATTTGGATGATATCTTGATTTTTTCTAATGACTGGGACTCTCATGTGAAACATGTTCGAACTGTATTCCAGATTTTGAGAGAGAATGCTCTGTATGTGAAGGGATCAAAGTGTCTTTTTGGCATACAGAGGATCTCATTTCTGGGATTCATTTTGTCCCCATCTGTTATTGAAATGGACCCGGTCAAGGTTCAGGCCATCTGTGATTGGGTCCAACCTACTTCATTAAAGGCTCTTCAGAGATTTTTGGGTTTTGCCAATTTTTATCGTAAATTTATTGGTAATTTCTCGGTTATTGTTAAACCATTAACTGATTTGACCAGAAAGGGTTCTGATGTGGTGAATTGGCCTCCTGAAGCAGTCTCTGCATTTCAGGAACTTAAGCAGAGATTCACTTCTGCTCCTGTTCTACGGCAGCCTGATGTTTCTTTGCCATTTCAGGTGGAGGTTGATGCCTCTGAAATTGGGGCAGGTGCCGTTTTGTCCCAAAAAGATCCAGAGACCTCTAAAAGTAACCCTTGTGCCTTTTTCTCTCGAAAATTTTCTCCTACTGAACGTAATTATGACGTGGGTAATCGGGAGTTATTGGCCATGAAGTGGGCTTTTGAAGAGTGGAGACATTGGCTGGAGGAGCCAAACATCAGGTGGTGGTTCTTACGGACCATAAGAATCTGGTCTATCTGGAATCTGCCAAGCGACTCAATCCTAGACAGGCCAGGTGGGCCTTGTTTTTCACACGTTTTAATTTTGTGGTTTCCTTTCTTCCTGGCACTAAGAATGTTAAGGCGGATGCCCTCTCGAGGAGTTTCCTTGCGGACTCTCCTGAGTTATCTGATCCTTCTGTTATTTTGAAAGAGGGTGTAGTTCTTTCCGCCATCTCGCCCAATTTGAGACTTGCTCTGGAGGGGTGTCAGGAGGATAGGCCCGAGCGCTGCCCTGTTGGAAAATTGTTTGTCCCGGACCAATGGAAAAAGAGTGTGATGTCTGAGATTCATTGTTCCGCATTGGCTGGGCATCCCGGAATTTTTGGTACCAGAGACTTGGTTAGTCGGTCCTTTTGGTGGCCTACCTTGTCTCGTGATGTCAGGGAATTTGTGCAGTCCTGCGGGACTTGCTCTCGCTCCAAGCCTTGCTCTCGCTCTAGTGGTTTGTTGATGCCATTGCCTGTGCCCAAGAGACCATGGACCCATATCTCTATGGATTTCATTTCCGATCTTCC
This sequence comes from Oophaga sylvatica, assembly GCA_033576555.1. Classification (NCBI taxonomy): domain Eukaryota; kingdom Metazoa; phylum Chordata; class Amphibia; order Anura; family Dendrobatidae; genus Oophaga; species Oophaga sylvatica. Next base: position 2,689 of record JARQOD010002580.1, on the reverse strand, counting down.
TGTTTCTCAGAGAATGACCACCATCTGGGTAATTTGTGATAGGTTTTCCAAAATGATACATCTTGTGCCATTACCTAAGTTGCCTTCCTCCTCTGAATTGGTGCCGTTGTTCCTTCAGCACGTGGTTTGTTTACACGGCATTCCTGAGAACATTGTGTCTGACAGAGGAGTCCAGTTTGTTTCCAGATTTTGGAGGACTTTTTGTTCTAAACTGGGTGTTCAATTGTCTTTCTCCTCGGCATTTCATCCTCAGACCAATGGTCAAACTGAGAGAACAAACCAGACATTGGAGACTTATCTAAGATGCTTTGTGTCTGCTGATCAGGATGACTGGGTCTCTTTTTTGCCTTTGGCTGAGTTTGCTCTTAATAATAGGGCTAGCTCTGCCACTTTGATGTCTCCGTTTTTCTGTAATTCTGGGTTTCACCCTCGATTTTCTTCAGGACAGACGGAGGCTTCTGTCTGTCCAGGTGTTGACTCTGTTGTGGAGCGTATGCAGCAGATTTGGGACCAGGTAGTGGAGAGGTTGTCCCTCTCTCAGGAGAAGGCCCAGCGGTTTGCTAACCGGCATAGGACTGATGGTCCTCGGTTTAAAGTGGGGGACTTGGTCTGGTTGTCCTCAAAGAATATTCCTATGAGAGTAGCATCTCCTAAATTTAAGCCTAGGTTCATTGGACCTTATAAGATCATGGAGATTATTAATCCTGTTTCTTTTCGTTTGCTTCTTCCAGGGACATTTAAGATCCATAACGTGTTCCACAAGTCCTTGTTGAAGAGGTTTGTTGAGCCAGTGGTTCCTGCTGCTGTGCCTCCTGACCCTGTTTTGGTTGAGGGCAATCTGGAGTATGTGGTTGAGAAAATATTGGATTCTCGTTTTTCTAGACGGAAACTCCAGTATTTGGTTAAATGGAGAGGTTATGGTCAGGAAGACAATTCTTGGGTGTTTGCTTCGGACATCCATGCTAGGAGACTTATCCGTGCGTATCATAGAACTCATCCTGACCGACCTAGTTGCTCAAATGAGGGTTCGGTGACCCCTCCTCAAGGGGGGGTACTGTTGTGAATGGGTTTGAGATGAGTCCTGAGCAGAGGCTCCCTCTGGTGGTTACAAGCGGTACTAGTGAAGATTGTGAAGACTGGGAATCAGGTGTTACTGACTGGTCTTATATAAGGGAGTCATTTTCCCATCAGGGTTGCCGGTGATCAATTGTTCTGGTCTGAATCCTTCATTCCAGTTTCCCTTGTAGCCTGCTGTGTCGTGTCTGCTTCTCCTGCTAACAGATAAGTCTTTTTCTGCTTTTGTGTTTGTGCTATATTTTTGCATTTTGTCCTGCACTTCTTTGGGGGCCTTCAGGGTCCCCTCCGGGGGCTTCTGCCCTCTCAGTTTGGTTCAGCCACTGAGTTTTGTTTTTTGCTTTTTCCAGTTTTTTCAGTGGCTGCTGTTTTGATTTTGTTACACCAGAGAACTAATTTAGGTGGTAGAGGTCGTGTGATCTCAGGTGATTTTGAAATTAGTAGAGTTGGTGCTTTTCAGGGTTTTCTGGGATTGCAGTAAGTACCCTTCCTTTCCTTTTCTATTTAGATAGTTTGGGCCCCAGCGTTTGCTCATACTATTTTCTTTCTTTGTCAGTATTTCCTCTTGTCTAACCGCCATTACTTGTTTGGGGGCTTTCTATTATCTTTGGGGTTCTGCTCCGGGGCAGATAGCTTTCCTATTTCTATCTTTAGGTGTAGTTAGTTTCTCAGGCTGTGATGAGGCGTCTAGGACCAACGTAGGAACGCTCCACGGCTGCCTCTAGTTGTGGTGGTTAGTCAGGGTACTGCAATCTCATAGATTCCAACTGCTCTGGTGTATTGCCTTTTTTGCCTGCTTTCCTCAGCTACCGAAACATAACACGGTGCGCTCCTATGCCTGAGCTTTCTCCTACAGTAACACAGCGCTCCTGTGCCTGAGCTTTCTCCTGCAGTAACACTGTGCGCTCCTGTGCCTGAACTTTCTCCTGCAGTAACACAGCGCTCCAGCGTCTGAGCTTTCTCCTGCAGTAACACGGTGCGCTCCTGTGCCTTAGCTTTCTCCTATAGTAACACAGTACGATCCTGTGCCTGAGCTTTCTCCTGCAGCAACACGGTGCGCTCATGTTCATGAGCTTTCTCCTACAGTAACACGGTGCGCTCCTGTGCCTGAGCTTTGTCCTTCAGTAACACAGCGCTCCTGTGCCTGAGCTTTCTCCTGCAGTAAAACGATGCGCTCCTGTGCCTGAGCTTTCTCCTGCAGTAACACGGTGCGCTCCTATGCCTGAGCTTTCTCCTACAGTAACACAGTACGATCCTGTGCCTGAGCTTTCTCCTGCAGCAACACGGTGCGCTCATGTTCATGAGCTTTCTCCTACAGTAACACGGTGCGCTCCTGTGCCTGAGCTTTCTCCTGCAGTAACACGGTGCACTCATGTGCCTGAGCTTTCTCCTACAGTAACACAGCGCTCCTGCGCCTGAGCGTTCTCCTGCAGTAACACGGTGCGCTCCTGTGCCTGAGCTTTCTCCTACAGTAACACAGCGCTCCTGCGCCTGAGCGTTCTCTTGCAGTAACACGGTGCGCTCCTGTGCCTGAGCTTTCTCCTACAGTAACACGGTGCGCTCCTGTGCCTGAGCTTTCTCCTGCAGTAACACGTTGCGCTCCTGTGCCTGAGCT